>QGSO01000168.1:1631601-1854954 GCA_011037825.1 Carya cathayensis | reverse complement strand
TTCATGCATGAGGTGAGATCGTTCTTTTATGATGATCCTTACCTTTTCAAGTATTGTCCTGATCAAATCATTAGAAAATGTGTGCCTGAGCATGAGATGCAAGCTGTCCTTTCTTTTTGCCATAGTGAGGAGTGTGGGGGTCATTTTTCTGCACACAAGACAGTTGCAAAAATTTTACAAAGTGGTTTTTATTGGCCTCATTTGTTTAAAGATGCATATAGTTTCTGCAAGACTTGCGAGTCATGTCAGAAATTAGGTGCTGTCACGAAAAGGAACATGATGCCTTTAAAACCCATTTTGGTCATAGAGATTTTTGATTGTTGGGGAATTGATTTTATGGGGCCATTTCCTTCTTCTTTTGGTTATTTGTACATCTTAGTGGCCATTGATTATGTTTCAAAATGGGTCGAAGCCATACCATGTAAAACAAATGACCATAAGGTGGTGCTTAAATTTTTGAAGGAAAATATTTTTGCTAGATTTGGCATGCCTAAGGCCATCATAAGTGATAATGGCACCCATTTTTGCAACAAGCCTTTTGCTGCCCTCTTGCATAAGTATGGCATTCACCACAAAGTTTCTACCCCATATCATCCCCAAACGAATGGCCAAGTTGAACTTGCTAATAGGGAAATTAAGACCATTTTGGAAAAAACTGTGAGTCCGAACCGAAAGGATTGGTCTTTGAAATTAACCGATGCATTATGGGCATACAGGACTGCATATAAAACTGTTTTGGGTATGTCTCCTTATCGGTTAATCTATGGTAAGGCTTGTCACCTCCCTGTTGAGCTTGAACACCGTGCATTTTGGGCCATCAAAAAGTTTAATTTTGATCTTGATCAAGCTGGATCTTTGAGGAAATTACATCTTTGTGAATTAGAGGAACTTCGGAGGGATGCTTATGATAATTCTAAGCTGTCCAAGGAACGTATGAAGTCTTTCCATGATAAGCATATTCAAAGAAAATCATTTGAGCCTAATCAACAGGTTTTACTCTACAATTCTCGACTTCATTTGTTCCCTGGCAAGTTAAGATCCCGATGGAGTGGCCCCTATGTGGTTAAAACAGTTTTCCCTCATGGTGCAATTGAGGTTGTCAATCCTCAAAATGGAAATGCTTTTAAGGTTAATGGTCAAAGGCTCAAGCCTTTTATTTCTAACTTTGCACCTGAGGAATCTACTCTACATTTGCTTGATCCTAATTCATGGTTCTTGATTTATCCTGTTCTTTTCATTGTTTTCTTTTGTTTTGCAGTTTTATTTTTATTTTGATTGCATTCATTTCAAAGCCGTCTAGGTACTTCTTTTTCCTCTTTCCTTCAGTTTTTCAGTTCTTCTTTTAGTTGTTTTGCCCCTTAACTGCTCTCTTTGTGTAAATTCCTTCATTTCTCTTGCATCATCGAGGACAATGCTACAATCTAGTTGGGGGGTGGAAGAGAATTTATTTCTCTATTTGCATGCCTTAGACACATTTTGGTCCACCTTGGGGAGTACTAGTAATGAGTTGAAAACAGATTAAATTCCCCATTCTTGAATTTTACATGCTGGGAAGTGTTAAAAAAGAAGAAGAAGAAGAAGAAGAAGAAGAAGATTTGTTGAAGTCATGAAACATGTGGAATGTAGTGCAAATATGAATATATGTCAAAAGAGGGACTTATCCATTTTATTTAGTTGTTAAACCAAGGGAAATATGTTAAGAGTTTTGCTTAAACACACACAACACATACCCGGAAGGCCTAGAAAGACTACATTGAGTCATTGTTGGTTGATTTACACTTCAATTGTTTGAGACTCTAATGAACCATATCCTAATGGCTTAGGAAGAAATTTGAATTAAATGAGAAAAGGGACAAGCCAGGGATCAAAAAAACAAAAAAAAAACAAAACAAAAACAAAAATTACATTTGTGTACTGGAAAAGGCTGCCTATTACCGGGGTCCTTACAAAAGAAGTAGGCGCCTTTCAAAGTGTAATAGCGTGAAAGCCGCCACTACAATGGTTTTGAATTAGAGTAAGACCATGTGGTTTTCTCAGATTAGTTGTTGTGATTGAAATTATTAATGCCTCTTGGTAGTCAATCTTGGAATTCTAACCCCATTTCCATGCACTTAAAAGAAAGCAAGCTTTGTTACATGTAATTCCCTTGGTTGATTAACTAAATTGTGTATAAATCTCTCAGTTGATACAAAATTCAGATTAATCTATCTCCAGTGTTCTTAAACTCAACAAATCTATTTCATTGCATGTGATTCTCAGATTTCTCAAGTTGATAATTTCACCTTTGCATGAATTCATTCGCTTCATTTGCTAGATTCTAGCAAAAAGCTAGTTGGGGGGTGTGATAAAGTGCTAAAACTGTAATATTAAGTTGTTAAAGTGATTAAATTATTTAACTAAAAAATGAATTGAACACTTAATTATGCAGTAAATTATAAACTAGAGTCAATTGTTAAAACATGATATTTTACCCTTAAAAAGTTTGTAATGAAGCTAGCACACTCACACCATCACTCGGGACACCACACTTGCAGAAAAAAAAAAAGAGAAACCCACACATGCACTACACATGCAGAAAAGCACTCGGACGTGCAGCAGTTTACATGCAGCTCAAACCAACGGACAGAACACTCATGCAGGAAAACTCACGCACACATGCAGTTCAACTCACATGCAGAAAAAAGCAGAAACTGCAGCAGAAAATACACATGCAGAAAGTTGAATTCACACATGCAGAAAGTTGAATACACACATGCAGAAAATGAAAGAAACACATGCAGAAATCAACAATGTAGCAACCACGTACAGCAACCACTTCACGTGCAGAAAATGTGGACAACACACATGAACCACTCGGGTAGCACACAGCTCATGCACATGCAAGAACCACTCATACACGGCAAAACAGCAGCAGAAAAAAGAAATGCAGAGGATAAAGAGAACACATGCAGAAAGTTCAACTCACTTGCAGAAAATGGACACATGCACTTGCAGAAAGTTCAACTCACATGCAGAAAAAGCAGAAACATGCAGCAGAAAAATAACATAAGCATCACACGACACCTACTGCAGAAAGTAAAGAGAACACATGCAGAAAACACATGCTGCAAACTGAACATGCAGAAATCAAAAAGGAACACTCGGACACCACACTTGCAGAAAGTAATATGCAGCACACATGCAGAAAAAAATAGAAGAAGCAGCAGCAGAATGTACTCGGACAGCAATAGAAACTCAGGCANATCATTTATTTTTCTCGCACTTGTAATTCCTCTATTTAGGTTAATGTCATTTATTTTCTTGCATCTTTAATTCCTATTATTTAAATTAATGTCATTTATTTTTCTTGTTCTTTTAAATTTCAGTCTATTAATTTCAGCAATTTTAATTTAGTTTCATGCATTTTCATTCCTTACTTTTCATCGCTGCATTCAAATCCGACAAACAAATCTAAAAACATGAATCTAGTCCATGACTAGTAAAATTTCCATCCATTGCACATACCATTTATTTTTTTTTCTTTGTGAAGTTTTTCACAATTTTTCAACGAGTTTAAATTTTGAGTAAATTTTTCCTGAGGAGACGATTTAGGAATTTATTCCTTATTATTACACGACATCCTCCTGCACTTGGGATAGCATTAATGCTACTCATTTTTGAGTGAGTCATTTTCTCGACTTCTTAAGGTTTCTTTTGGGAATGGCAAAATTGGTAATTTTTTTCAGGCTCATGGTACTCCCCTTATTTCTCACCTCATGTATGCGGACGATATTGTCATTTTTAGTAATGGTGGCAAGAAATCTATTAGGAATTTGATGGAAGTTCTGAATATTTATGAAACTTGGTCGGGACAAGTTCTTAGTAGAGAAAAAAGTGCTATTTTTTTTCTCTAAAAGAATTTCTCTTAATCGTAAATCTTCCATTCTTCGTATCACTAGTTTTTCTTATGGTTCCTTTTCTTTTAAATACTTGGGGGTTCCTATTGTGGATGGGAGGCTTAAAGTTAGTGATTTTGGTGAGTTGCTTGGTAAGATTAAAAGGAAGATTGCGGGTTGGAAGATGAAAATGTTATCTGTTGGAGGTCGTACTATTTTGATTCGTCATGTTTTATCGAGTATGGCTACCCATCTTTTAGTTGTTTTACATGTTCCTAAAACTGTGCTTATTGCTTTGAATAGACTCCTGAGTTCTTTCTTTTGGGGTGATTCCGATGGTAAAGGTAAGAGAAAATGGATTGCTTGGAATAATATCTGCAGGCCTATTGAGGAAGGTGATTTGGGCATCCGGGCTTTTGGTGATATTCAAAAGGCCCTACAGTTGAAACTGGCTTGACGTCTGGTTACGGGTAAGTCTTTATGGGCGGATTTCTTTATGGGTAAATATGTTAGGGATAATCATCTCTCTCTTTTGGCGCCCAATAAGGGTACTCGGTTTTGGAAATCTATTGTTAGAAGTATTCCAGATGTGTTGAACAATTCTAAATGGATTGTTCGAGATGGTAATCTATCCTTTTGGCATGATAATTGGGTTGAAGGTGGCCCTCTCAGCAATCTTTATCCTGTTATTGAACAGCCTTTGCTGAAGATTAAAGATTGTCGTCTTGATAATGGTTGGGATGTTTCTCTCATGGAGAGGCTTGTGGGTACTCAAAAATCTTCTGATTTGTGTAATTTTTTGGCAAGGAGGAAGGAGGGTCAGGATGTCTTAATCTGGTTAAATGACAAGGATGGTAAGTTTACTACAAAAAGTGCCTGGGATTGTATCCGAGTTAGGGCCTCTCCTCTAGAGTGGGTAGACTGGATTTGGCATAAAAATCTTCCTAAAAAAATTTCTATTATGATGTGGAAGGCTTATTACAATTGTTTGAGTGTTGATGAGAAGATAAAAAATGTTGGTGTTTCTCTAGCGTCGAAATGTCACTGTTGTTCTAGGGGCCAAGTTGAAGATTTGAATCATGTGCTTTGTAATGCTGAGGTTGCTCGTCTGATTTGGCGTATGGCCGCGATTCAGTTAGGTGTGCACATGGGTACTTTTCAGACATGGCATGAACAAATTAATTTTTGGTTCCGTCGTGCGAATAAGTCTTCTCAAGTTAGAATCATTTTTGGTCTTCTACCTTCCATTGTTTCTTGGAAACTTTGGGATTGGTGTTGCAAAAGCCCGTTATAATGATAAAGCTCCTAATGTTGAGGAGGTTTGGCATGTTATAAAGTTTTGGCTTCGCAGGATTATGCATTTGATTATGAGAGTTTCAAAAATTTCTACTCATGATGCTGCTATCTTAAACAGACTTGAGATCCCGATTTTAACCCCTAACACTAAGCAAGTGCGTGTGGTTAGATGGTCTCGGCCTCATTATGGCTGGGTTAAGCTTAATACGGATGGTAGTAGCTTAGGTAATCCTGGGCTGGCTGGTGCTGGGGGTGTTATTCGTGATCATTGAGGAAAAATTTGTGTGGCTTACTCTGTCCCTTTAGGCCAAGGTTCTAATAACTTTGCTGAGCTACATGGGGTTTTGGAAGGGATTCGCAGGTGCCATCAATTGGGGTATGTACATGTTGAGATTGAGATGGATTCTTAGATTCTTGTCAACTGGATTACAAACGGGAATTGTAATATTTGGTATTTAGAGGATTTCTGGGAGGAATTACATGAATATCTTATGGGTATGGAGTATCGTATTCGCCACATCTTCCGGGAAGGAAATGTTGTGGCGGATTTTCTTGCTAAGAGGGGAGCTGGGGGATTAAACAGAAGCTGGGTTGATGACAGTGATATGCCTGATCAACTTAGAGGGATGCTTCGGATGGATAGACTTGGGCTCCTTTATCTTCGCATTTCTTAGGTTTGACCTTGGGTGTTGGGGGTCTTTTGAGAAGGTTGGTTTTTTGTTTAGCAAGTTGCGCAGGTCTGTTCTTTATGAGGTATGTTTTTGTTGCTGTTTTTTCTTTTTTCCTCTGATGTGTGAGTTGTTTTGCAGGTTGTCTCCTTCTGTTTGTTTTGTCCTTTTGGTCCTGTATGTTGTTGTTTTAGGTTGGTTTTGGTTTTTGATTCCTGGGATTTGGTCTTTATTGTAACCCCCAGGTATCGGGTTGTAACCACGGTTTTCCTCCGCCATAAGTGAGGGTTTTTTAATAAAATTGGGAATGGGTCACTCATGGACAGGTGACTTCGGCTCTTCTTAAAAAAAAAATGGTGTTTCCATATTTTTTGGGTAATGTTTTTTATGGTTCTGCGTTTCTTTCAGATGGTTTTATGATAATGGATTTGGATTATTCAAATGTGAATGAATCTACTATTTTTATCACTGAATCTAATAATTTAGATTCGAATACATGGCATGCTAGACTTGGCCATGTTGGGCAAGAGAGGATGACACGGTTAGCTAGAGAAGGCCTAATAGGCAATCTCGCTAAAGTCACATTGCCCACTTATGAACATTGTTTGATGGGAAAAAAAAACCGTTTGGAAAAGCAGCAAGAGGATCTTCTCTGTTGCAATTAATCTACTCAGATATTTGTGGCCCAATGAGTGTGAGGGCGAGACACGGGGCTGTATATTTCATCACATTCATAGATGATTATTCATGATACAGTCATGTTTATTTGATCTCCCATCAGTCTGAAGCATTGGATTGCTTTAGACAATACATGAGTTTGGTTGAGAATCAATTAGACAGGAGTATAAAAAGCTCTAAGAACTAACCGTGGACCTGAATATTTGTCTGAGCAATTTAAAAGGCTCTGTGATGAAAAAGGAATTAAAAGGCAATTGACAATGTTATATACGCCACAACAAAATGGCGTGGCAGAAAGAAGAAATCGGACACTACTTGAGATGGTTAGATCGATGATGCAAGCAAACCTACCAATATCATATTGGGGGGATGCACTTTTGACTGCAACCTATATCCTTAACCGAGTGCCCTCCAAATCAGTGTCGTCCACCCTATATGAACTTTGGACCAGTGAGAAACCCAACTTGAATAACTTGCGGCCATGGGGTTCAGTGGGTTTCGTTCATAATTCTTTCTATAAATA
Source organism: Carya cathayensis (assembly GCA_011037825.1). Taxonomy (NCBI): domain Eukaryota; kingdom Viridiplantae; phylum Streptophyta; class Magnoliopsida; order Fagales; family Juglandaceae; genus Carya; species Carya cathayensis. The sequence goes on along the minus strand of QGSO01000168.1, from coordinate 1,847,914 downwards.
TGGAAAGCTAGGTCCAAGAGGAAAGAAGTGTATCTTTATAAGGTACCTTGATCACTCTAAGGGATATGTATTAATCAGTGAACAACCTGATGGGATGGTATCTAAAATTGAGTCATGAGATGTGAATTTCATCGAGGATGAATTTTCAATTAGAGGCGAGGTTGATAGGAGTTTGGAACTCCAAGAACTTGTGGATCAAGAGGAAATCACTCCAAGTGTCGTAGTTGAGAATGATGAAATTTCTTAAACTCTTAGGAACAATGGGAGTGATTTAGCTCCAAGTAACGAAACACCACTTGTTGACTATTCACAACAGTTTCAACCACGTAGAAGCTCACGTGGAAATATTCCTCGTCATCGATTTGAGATAGAATGGGAGATTTTCATGGTGGGGCTACAAGATGATGATGAGCCTAGAACCATCCAAGAGGCTTTCTCATCTTCTACTAAAGATGAGTGGATGAAAGCACTAAACGATGAGATGGAGTCTATGAGGACTAATCAGGTCTGGCATCTGGTAGACCTACCGCCAGGACAAAAGGCCATTGGGAACAAATGGGTTCTAAAGGTCAAACGTAAAGCGGACGGGTCAATAGAAAGGTATAAAGCTCGCCTAGTAGCCAAATGATATACCCAACAAGAGGGTGTAGATTATGAGGAAACCTTTTCTCCAGTAGTAAGGTTTGCCTCAATTCACTTGATTCTAGCCATTGTAGCACATTTGGACTTAGAACTCTATCAAATGGACGTTAAGACGGCTTTTCTCAATGGAGAACTAGATGAAGAGATCTATATGGATCAATCCATGGGCTTTGTGGTCAAAGGTCAAGAGCACAAAGTGTGCAAGCTTAAACGATCTATATATGGCCTAAAGCAATCATCTAGACAGTGGTACCTCTGATTCCATCAAGCCATTCTTTTGAATGAGTTTATGATGATTGCAGAAGACCACTGTGTTTATATAAAACGGTCCAAAACGAGTTTTATGTTGTTATCATTATATGTTGATGATATTTTAATGGCTGGAAATGATAAGGGGATGATTGTCGCCACTAAAGAGTGGTTGTCCCTCAATTTTGAAATGAAGGACATGGGTGAGGCTGAATATATTTTTGGGGTTAAGATCTATAGAGATCGTTCAAAGAGGTTTCTGTGTTTGTCTCAACAGACTTACATAAAGAAGGTCCTTGAACGCTTCCAAATGAGTAATTGTAAACCCATTGACAATCTCATTGCTAAAGGTGAGACCTTATGCCAAGAAATGTGTCCTAAAACTCCAAAAGAGAGAGAGAAAATGACTTGTGTTCCCTATGCTAGCGCTATTGGTAGTTTGATGTATGCAATGATGTGTACTTGACTGGATATATGCTATGCAGTTAGCTTGGTCAGTAGATTCTAATCTAATCCTGGACTGGCTCATTGGAAAGCAGTCAAGAGGATTTTTAGATACCTCAAGGGAATTGCAGACTATACATTGTGCTATTAGGGTTCAAATTTGCAACTAAATGGTTACAGTGATGCTGATTGGGGCAGTGACCTAGATGAGCACAAATTGACAACTGGATATGTTTTCTTACTGAATAATGGCGCCATCACATGGAGTAGCAAGAAACAACCCTGCATAGCTTTATCCATGATGGAGGTAGAGTACATAGCATGTTCAGCAGCAATTCGGGAGACTGCTTGGTTGAGGATGTTCCTTCAGCACTTAGATATCGGCGCGGATTATTCTAATCCAGTAACGATTTTTTGTGACAACATGGCTACTCTCGCATATGCTAAGGATCCAAAATATCATGGAAGAATCAAACACATTGATATCTTATTTCACTACATAAGAGATATAGTAGCACAAAAGGAAGTGGTCCTGAAACATTTATCTACGAATTGCATGGTTGCTGATCCCTTGACAAAGCCCATAGCAAAAGTCGCTTTTATGACTCATGTTAGGAGTTTAGGACTGCGTAGATTGTGATTATAATTCAGTTGACACAATTATGTAAACTTTCTTTGAAGAAATTAATGCAGTGTCTTTCTTTTCTATCAATTTGTTTTGATCATATTGCATGAATTGTACACACACACAAGGTATGTTAACAGACTTAGATCGACTTACTCATACGAGTGATCACTTTTGGCGCTGCAAAGAGATAGCGAGCAAAGATGAAACATTGTGTCACTTGATACTTGTCCTGAGAGAGATAAGTATGACACAAGAGATATGTTGCCTTAGTAAAAACTAAGATGAGGTTCATTAAATTTAAAAGAACCACGCATGGACACTCCACAATCCATGTAGCCTATAGCATGCCAGATGTGAAATTCTCTTTGGCACCTTGGGGGTGAGCAAATTGAAAAAATCGGGTTAGACATGTGTTTAGACTAAGATCTGTATGGTGTTTGAGATGGACATACGCTCTTTGAGAAAGAGAGATTCACCGTAGCATGTATTTCATACTACATGTGCTCTTGCGACCAAATATGGAAGTGAATGAATGGTTCCCTATTTCTTCATTGTGTGAGTCTTATACTTCATATTTTAAAATGATGCCCTTTCTTGACTTTTGACAATGTCATAAGATGGAGGTTCTGATGTTTGCTACTCTAGCATACTCTCTATGATCATGATTGATATGGTCTAAAGAGGTATTGTTGGGAAAGCAATTAGACTAACATTGAGTGACATGAGGGCGAAGGGAAGACTATTCGACAACGCATTTAGGTTATGTTTGCTGACGTCAAAGTTTGGCGCTACAATTTGGTAGTGAAAATTTTTGTAAACACATCACGATAACTAAGAAGCAATTAAAGCATAGTTCTGTGTTTTTTTAAAACTCAAAACGGATTGAATATGCTTGATTAGATGCGATCGAATGAGTCTAGGGCATACGAGACACTTTAGGGATGTTGCTGTGCTGGTCTTCTCGAGGAGAGATTTGGTATAGTGCTCCCAATTTTTTATTTTTAGGTGTACTCGGTGGTCGCATGGCCTATTTGTTTTGTATGAACGAGATAGAGAACATGTTGAGACATATATGCCTGGGGTATGCCCACTATGTGCGAGTGGGAGATGTAATAAAGCAGGGGCGCCCTTAGTGGGCATGCCCCTGCCTCTTTCCATTCTAGGATGCCAGGCATAACGCTTGGCATTACTCTAGGCGTTATGCCTGGAGTCAAGGGCCGTAACCTTGGCTGGCCTTAAATGGCCAGCCAACGGTTACCATATGAAGAGCTGCGGAGGACTGATAAAAATCAGTCCTCCATCCCTTGATAGAAGGTATTCTCTCTTGGTATTATCTTTCTCTGTTCTGTGAGTGAAAACTCTTAGGCTGTGGGCATTTTGAGTGTGTCTCTAGATTTATTTATGTAGCAGATTCACGCACTGAGTGGAAAAATCGGTTTGAACACTAGATTCACTCGTGGAACAACTATACAAATTATCCTTGAGGTATTTCTTCCGCTGTGTACGTTTACATAATTTCTAACAAACTCCAACACACGAAGATTAACAGTGTATAACGACCATAATGATGAAATAAAAGTAACGATTAATTAATGATGTTAAGAAAATTAATGCTTATGCTTGAAGATGAGGTAAAAGGATGTTTCTTAGTGCCTTATTATTAATGTTTGATTTATGCTTGTTCAAGTAAAGTTTTTCTCTCTTATCTCTTAAAGGAAACCACTTACCGGAAATTTACACTTACCAACTAGTTTTCAATCACTTTTTAACTCTCTTTTTTAAAATAAAAAAAATGTTTTTTGAGGTTAATTGATCAATCACATTAACTTGAATCTTAGTAGGGTCCTCTTTAACCTAATTAAACTAACAGATTGGCCCCTTTCTCCCTGACAAGGTTTTTACTGAAAATAAAGGAATGAAACTTGTTTTCATTGGCCTGAGCCGGTTTAAATGTGATTTTTAAGAAGGGCCAGGGCTGCTTCACTTCTACTAGATGTTTAATTTGTATGTGAAAGATCTGATCCCTCATCCCATGATATGGATCATCCCCTTACTAAAATTGTTTAGAACCCGGGCGGAAGTGCATGTGTTTGCCATTTAAAGTACTATATAGCCAATCCCAAACTGGCCTAGCTAGCTAATATTCTTAAAAAAAAATTCAGATTTTAAGATGCCTTGGAATCTTATGATTCATTTTTCAAAAGTTGCTTAATTTCCGGCTTATCTTTCTCAATGTTTTTATATATTAAGAACAATATTGTTGGCCGATCCATGATCTTGACAAAGGTTGGTGATAGAATGCAATGGATATCCTTTAGTTATGAGAGATTACAAAATTTTTGCTTCAAGTGTGGTGTTATCAGGCATGATGGTGGAAGCTGCTATAAGGTTAATGTTGGAAAACCTTCTTCAAGTTCTAATCAACTTTAATATGGTACATGGCTCAGGGCACAACCAATGAAGTTTTCTCTTGCTGCTGAGAAACTGTATGGTGGTGGTGGTACACATGATTGTTCTTCATCTCAGACACGGAGGAAACCTCCTTCCCCAATTGCTAGTGGTGGTGATAACAGCAACATTAATGGAAAGGAGGGAATGCAGGATAGAGAGGCACTTTCTAAGGAACTTAATACAGATTCTCATTAGTTACAAAAGGAGTTACAAAACGTTTTTGAGGTCAATAAAGATTCATTAAGTGGCATGGGGAATATTCAAGGTCCAACTTGTCATAAAACCCTCCTGGAATATTCTGCGTCACTATTTCAGGAGGATGCAGTTTCCCACGTGGCACAACAAGTTATCACTCCTCCAAGTAAGTTACCATCTATTGCTTCAGTGGATTCTTTGACTTTTGTCCCTAGTATTAAGTCTACTTTTGTGGAGGGTAAGAGGGTAACTCGTGGTAAAGTTTTTCATCACAAGTCTCCTACTTCTATTACCTCTAAACCTACAAAACTTGGTAGTTGAAAAATGAGAGCTCATGGTGTTAACAGTTCTAGTTCATCCCTTATGGATACTAATGTGGGTAGTAGGAAAAGGGGAGTTGTTTTGTCTAAGAGAGATGTTATGGATCAACAAAAGTCTAAGAACCTGAAGGTTTAACTCAATCCTGTAAAGAGTCAAACACAAGGATCATTGGTGGTGAGCAGCCCCACCAACTCCAATGAGTTGCCTTAGTTGGAACTGTATAGGGTTTGGGAACCCTCTTACAGGTCCCAAATTTTATTTTTTTGATGGAAACTAAATGCAAGAGAAGTAAGGCTAAGTTGGTTAGAAATCAGTTGGGGTTCAGAAACAATTTTCTTGTGGTTTGGAAAGGAGTGAAGGGTTAGCATTTTTTTGGGATGACTTGTATGAGGTGGTGCTGGATACCTACACACAATGTCATATTTCCCTAAGAGTAACTCATAAGGAGAACAGTTCCAGTTGTATTATGACTAGTTTTTATGGAAGTCCAGTTACAGCTAAGAGGTCAAAAAGTTGGAGGTTACTTGCTACTCTTAATTAACCCCTTACTATTCCGCCATGGATATGCTTTGGTGACTTTAATGAAATTATTAGGTAGAGTGAAAAGTTTGGAGGCCCTAACAGACCTTTCCAATAGATGGAAGACTTTAGAGAGGGATTGCTATCTTGTGACCTTAATGATTTGGGTTAGACCAGAACTGAAAGCAAATGGCAAAGCAACATTGGCTCAAGGAGGGAGATAGAAATACAAGCTTCTATCATAAAATGTACTAGCCAGAGAAGGAAGATAACTTCATTAAGAACATTACCAGGAAGGATGGAAAATGTATTGATTGGATCATGAGGTGTGTGTCAACTATCTCATACTCTCTTCTTATCAATGGAACTCCTCAACAGAATTTTAATCCTTCGAGGGGCATTAGGCAAGGTGACCATTTGTCACCCTACCTTTTCATTTTATGTTTTGAGGCCTTAACTTCCATTTTGAATCATGCTGATTCAGTTAGGTATATTTTTGGCATTCCAAATTTCCACTAGCAAGGGGACAGCTACATGTAAATCATATTTTCTTTGCTGATGATAGTTTGATTGTTTACAAGGCAAACTCTATTGAATGGTGTAAACTACAAAAGCTTTTGTCTATTTATGAATTGGCTTTAGGTCAAAGGGTTAACAAAGACAAAACATCAATCTGTTTTAGCAAGAATACAAGAGCAAATGTGAAAGATATTCTGACCAAAATTTCTGGGGTTAGAGCCATTGACTCTTATAAAAAGTACCTAGGCCTTCCTGCAATGGTAGGGAGATCTAGAGTTGCCTCTTTCAATGGTATTCTGGATAAATAAGAGTAAGGCTTTCAAACTGGAAATTGAAATTTCTTTCCCAAGCTAGAAAATAAGTTTTAATCAAATCTATCATTCAAGCAATACCTACATACAACATGGGGGTTTTTAAAATTCCTAAAAGCATCTTGCATGAAATACACAAAGTTATGCTTGCGTACTGGTGGGGACAGAAATCAAATGAGAGAAGGATTCAGTGGGTTCCAAAGCATCAATTGGGAAGAAGTAAGGCTGTGAGGGGCCTGGGATTTCGAGATTTGGAGTTATTTAATCTAGCCATGTTGACCAAGCAAGTATGGAGGCTAGTGCAAAACCCTTCCTCTCTGGCAGCTCAAGTCTTGGCTTCAAAGTATCATAACTCAAGCACTTTCTTGAACACACAGTTAAAAAGAAACCATTCTTTTTTGTGGAGAAGTCTTCTGCTAGCAAGACCTATTCTCAATAAATGTCTCTTTTGGAGGGTAGGAAATGGGAAGGATATCATAATCTGGTTTGATAGGTGGCTACCTCAAACTCCCAACTTTCAGGTCCAAAGCAGGTGTTCTATGATTTTTTATCATCTAATGGTGATAAATATATCATATCTTATATAGTGGGATGAAAATAAGATAAGAGTATAGTGTATAATATTACTCTTATTATATAGATATATATAAGTAAATTAACATGAGAAATGATAGTTGCAATCATGAGTGTGTAAACCCTGCGGAATAATTTTGAAAAAAATGAATAAATAGGAGATATTTTACATGAAAATAAATTAATTTTTTAATAATAAATCTCACTTATTTTTAAAGCAACTGCATGATTCTTATACATTCTATAATTATATGTAACATTACTCAATTAACATTTTACATATACAGTGCTTAAATGTAGCACGTTTCTTAAAAGGAGGACAGACCAAATTAGTACTGCATGCATGGTTTTCCAAAAACAATACGTTGTAGTTGGGATTATAAGGTAAGTTCATTAATTAATTGGCTCCTAGCTAGGGGTGTGCATCCGGACCAGATTTTTTTCAATCTAGTCCGGAAATCCGAATCAGGGCAGTTATCCGTCCGGATTACACCGGGCGGTTGTTATAAACACGGATCCGGTTTTCTAACCCGGTAATTCGTAACTGGGTTATACACTCGTTCATTTACTTTTCTTTGTAGAAAACGACACCGTTCTCTTACATTTGATTTCCTTAGACTACTCTGTCGAACGAATCTCACTCTTCACCCTTCTCTCACGCTCGTCTCTCAACCCTAGCCGTGGCAATTAGTAACTATTGCGATTCAGCAAATTTGTCTCTGTCTCTGTCTCGAAACCTAAGGTATGTTAATATATATATATATATATATATATCTCTCTCTCTCTCTCTTTGTGTCTCTGTCTCTCGCTCGGTTTGGGTGGATTCTTTTTTTTGGGTTTCTATTGGATTTTCGCTAGGGTCTATTTGGGTTTATGTTTGATTTTCTAGGTTTAGTATTTCGTGAAGCTGATGTTTATATTTTGATTTATATCTCTTCCCTTTTTCATGCTTTTAGTCTCTCTGTCTCTGCCTCTATCTCGGTTTAGTTGGATTTTTTTTCTAGGTTTGTAATTTGATTTTCGCTTCTGTTTGGGTTTGTGTTTGATTTTCTGGAGTTAGTATTTTGTGAAGCTTATGGTTCGATTATAGAATGGAAGAAAAAAAAAAAGGGTTTTGACAGTGGGTTAATAGGTCCAATATTAAAGGAGACTTTAGCTCAAATGTTCATGTCCCGATTGTAATTGGCTTATACTTTGTATGTTTGATCAAAGTTGTAATGTCTCGTTTATGGTGAATGAAGTTCATTTTACATCAAAGTTCATTCTTTTCATTTACTGCCACATTCACGAATTTGGTCATCAAATCAAATAGGGGTAACATCTTTAACACACTTTGGAGGTTTTCATCCATAGTGAGTCTTTCTTCCATGGACAGAGTCCTCGAGAGTTGCTTCTTGTGAGAAAGTGAAGTTTGTTTGCATATCTTGATTTCATGATTACTGTCAATTGGGACACTCCTAATACTTACTTTGCCATGCTACATACGAATAAAAGTTAGAAGTTTACGTAAAATGTTGTGGTCGATGTTTATTGCACATAGTTGATTAATTATCAGTAGCATGATCTAATGGGTATTGAAATTAAATTCAAAGCAATGAAGCTGGCTAGCTAGCAAAATCATTAATGTTTCTACTCCTGTGGCATAATTGGACGAATATATCTATTACCTATATAATGGTCTTGAGGTTTCCTATTCTAGCTTTCTCAGAGTCTAATTTAAATTTTAACACTTAATAAATTAGTGATACGTAGTTTTTGGCATTGAAATGTATATAGTATAGGGTATAATTTATTATAAGTTTTCTTGAATGAGCGTTTGGGACTTCTTATCATCTAGGCTTCACATGTCTAAATTTCAACGAGAAATGTGATATAAGTTTTAACATTCATCTTATTTACTCATCATCACTACTGATGATCTCCTCCCCTACTGTCTCTTATCATCATCACTACTCAATGAATCCATCCATCCAACATTACTACTTTTTATTGGATCCCTCCTTACCCACTTATTGCATTAATGGTTTTCATGCAATCTTGTTCAAATTTTGACACCTGTGACCTTATTACTGCATCAGAAACAGTAGAACTTTTTTTTTTTTTTTTTGAAAAGAATCACTTCATTGATAACATTAATCAAGAGAAACAATACATGATGGGCAAACTTCCAACTCAACAATATCCTCACTAATTCCTAAAGCATTTTTTGCTAAACAATCAGCAACAAAATTTGCTTCTCTCCTCGTGTGAACAGCTTTCCAATCTTCCATATGAGCCAATAGACATCTGGTATCCCATGTTAAAGGCCTAGTTTTATTGCCACTAACTTCACTCTGATTAATGTTGCTTATGACTGTTAAAGAATCACCCTCCAAGATAATCCTTCTAAGACCAATCTCTTGAGCAAACAACACAGCTTGATATGCCCCGTATGCCTCTGCAATATGTGGGCCCTGAGTGACAAATCTTCTCATACGTTTGGCTGCAATAACATGCTTTTCATGGTCCCTCACAATAATGCCAATACCCACCAACTTATTTCTTTTGCATAGAGCACTGTCCCAATTTAATTTATATAATCCTACAGGAGGAGCTATCCAGCTAGTAACACCAGTGGAAGAACCTGGTTGAGGAACTACATCAATAACAGCAGCTTCTTTGAAATCCACCACTGCCTTCAAACTCTGTCTCATCAAGTCTGTAGGGTGAGTAAACTCCCCTTCAAACATAAACCTGTTCCTCCTCTGCCAAATCTTCTGAGCAATAACAGCCATTTCCTCCACTTGATCCTGCTCAAATGTAGAGAGCCATATCTTGAGCAAACTTTTAAAATCACATACATCAAAGGCTGCCTTCTGCACTTTCTTAATGCCTTGACACCAAACATCTCTTGCAACCATACATGTCCAGGTTACATGCAGACTCGATTCCTTTTCTGATAGACAGACAGGACACAAAGGAGAATCAACCATACTTCTTTTATAAAGATTGAGCTTGGTGGGAAGAGATTCTAGACAAGCTCTCCAAAGAAAGAATTTAACAGATCTGGGAATATTGAAGTTCCATAGGGACAGCCACAATTGACTTTCAGATCCAGCTGTTGAACATTGTCCTCTATTCTTCTCATTTAACTCCATTTGAAGATGATAGGCACTTCTTACTGTAAAAATCCCATTCTGGTTGCATCTCCATACTAGTTTATCAGGACACCCTGTAGTACTAATAGGTAATTGAGTAATCAATTCCACTTCCTTCTCAGAAAACCAACTCCTGATCAAAGTTGTGTTCCAGCCCTTAGACACTGGATCAAGAAGACTTGCCACTTTTTCATTCAGATTCAAAGTAGTGGGACTACTCTGGATCCTGAATGATTCTGGTTCAGGAATCCATCGATCTTTCCATATGCACACCTGAGCACCATCCCCTATTCTCCAAATAGAACCTTCATGAACCAGCATCCTAGCTTCACACAGGCTCTTCCAAATGTATGAGGAGTTGGAACCTACTTTGGCCTCAAACAAAGAGCTATTAGGGAAGTATTTGTATTTAAAAACTTGACTAGCTAAAGAATCTGGGAATTGAAGTAATCTCCAGCATTGCTTAGCTAACAAGGCTTTATTGAAGCTTTCAAAGTCCCTAAAGCCAAGCCCCCCCTCTGATTTAGCTTTACCCATTTGCCTCCAAGAGATCCAATTTATCTCTCTCTCACATTTCTGCTGGCCCCACCAGAATTGTCTCATGATATTGTTCAGCTTACCTAGCAAAGTTTTTGGAAGTTTAAAAACCCCCATACAGTAGGTTGGCAAAGCTTGGATTACTGCTTTCAGTAACACCTCTTTCCCAGCTTTTGACAAAAATTTATTTTTCCAATTGCTAACTTTACTTCTGACTCTATCCAAGATTGATGAAAAAGCCTTTGATCTGGATCTTCCAACAAAGGCTGGAAGTCCCAAATACTTTTCATAAGAACCTGAGGATCGAACTCCTGCTAAGCTCAGAATCATCTCCTTTGTATCTGAAGGAGTATTCTTGCTGAAATAAATAGAGGTCTTCTCCTTGTTCAACCTTTGACCCGAAGCCATTTCATAACAGTCCAAAAGATAGAGCAAGTTGCTCCATTCTAGAGAGGAAGCTTTACAAAACAACAAAGAATCATCTGTAAAAAACAAATGATTAATGCAAATCTGTCCTCTAGCTATAGGCACTCCTGTTATAGCACCAGAGTTTTCAACTTTTGTCAACATACAACTTAGAGCCTCAGAACATAAAATAAAAAGATATGGTGACAAGGGGTCACCCTGCCTCAAGCCTCTAGATGCTGTGAACTTCTCCTGAGGTGAGCCGTTTATAAACAAAGAAAAAGACACTGACTTCAAACACTTCATGATCAAACCACACCATTTCTCATGAAAACCCAACTTAGCTAAAACAGCTAGCAAAAACTCCCATTCCACCCTGTCATAGGCCTTACTCATATCAAGTTTTACAGCCATAAAACCATATTTAGCCTTCAATCTGTTATGCATAGAGTGCATAGCTTCATAGGCAACCATCACATTATCCATAATAAGTCTACCAGGGATAAATGCACTCTGGTTTTGAGAAACAATTTCAGTAAGACTTTCTTTAATCTATTGGCTATCACTTTAGAAATAATCTTGTAGATTACATTGCAAAGTGAAATAGGTCTATAATCTGTCACCTTAGCAGAGATTTTCTTCTTAGGAATTAACACTATAAAAGTGTCATTAATAGTGTTTAGATCACCTCTACCAAAATTCAAGAAGTGCCTTGCTCACATCCTCCCTCACAACCTACCAATGTGCTTGGTAGAAACCTGCACTAAAGCCATCTGGTCCAGGTGAACTTAACGGGTTCATCTGAAAAACTGCCACCCTTACTTCTTCTGCCACAAACTCTTTGCACAAATTAGAGTTCATCTCTTCTGTGACCTTAGGAACCAAAGAATTTAGGCAAAGATCGATCCCTGAAGGTTCAAAAGATTTAAACAAATTTTCATAATACTCTTGAAACATTCCTGCCACCTGAGCTGCATTAGTGTAAAGAGTGCCATCTTCCCCTTCCACTCTACTAATTCTGTTTGGTCTCCTCCTCTGGTTGGCACACATGTGGAAATACCTTGTATTTTTGTCTCCATCTTGTAACCACCTTAGCCCTTTGTTTCCACCTTAGATTATCTTCTGCTAACAGCTGATCCACTTCCTTCTGTTTCTTCTTTATAACAAACATAGACTGCCCCAAGTTTTCCTCTTGTAGCCTGGAGATGTCCTTCAAATTTGCTAGCACCACCTTCTGGTTATCCTTCCAGCAGTTCCTGCTCCATCTATAGAGAGCATTTCTGCATAGGGACAAACCTCCTAGAACCGAGTGAAGCTTGCTACCTCTTGCATCTGTTGACCTCCATTCATCTTCAATGATCTTTCTACAATCCTCCTTCTTGTCCCAAGTACATTCATACCTAAACAAATGTCTCTTCTGGAACCAGTTGCTTTGATCATTAGTCATAGAAACTATAAGAGGAGAGTGATCTGAAGTTTGGGCAGGAAGTGTATGAACCTCAATATGACTGAACATGAGAGATAGATGTGGATTACCCAATCCCCTATCCAGTCTTTCTTTAGTGAATTGGTTATTCTCTCTGTTATTACTCCAAGTAAACTTGTTGCCCTTGAATCCCAGGTCACTAAGATCACATTCATCCACTGCTGTCCTGAAATTCTCCATCTGATAATAGGGTCTCATAGCAGCCCCAACCTTCTCATGATGATGCATTATCTCATTGAAATCACCTGCACATACCCAAGCTCTACCATCACTTGGCTTTAAGGCCCTTAATAACCCCCAGCTATTCTCTCTTTGATCTACTTGAAGGGACCCATAAAAACCTGTAATTAGCATATCCCTGTCATGAGAATCCTTGTGAACCATAGAGATGTGAGATCTAGAATAAGATTCTAGCTCTAAATTACACGAACCATGCCATAAAAAGGCTAGCCCACCACTAAGACTTCTACTGTCCAGAGTAAAACTACAGTCAAAACCCAATCTGTTTCTTACCATCTCCACCTTATCTCTACTACATTTTGTTTCCATAAGGAAAAAAAAAATTGGGACCTTTAACTTCACCCAAAGATGAAGCTCAAGAACTGTCCGAGGGTTCTCAAGCCCTCGGCAGTTCCAACATAACCAATTCATGGCTGTTGGTGGAGCTGCTGAGTAGCCTGCACCAACTTATCCTGATCACTACAGATAGCAGGATGCTTAACATTCTTGCTTCGTTTCTGGCTTCCTCTATCCTCTCCATAACCCAAATGATCAACCCCTCTTTTCTTTGAATCTACTTGAGGATCACACTCTGCCCTGCAAACCCCCTTCTCACCCCTAGCCCTTCTCTTCCATGTGATCTTTTCTTGACAACATCTAAGGTTTTAGGAGGAAAGTTTTCTTTCCCAGACTTGTCACCAAATGTCATGACAAAGTTTGAGTGACAGCCAAGAGAATTAGTGTTTTCCCCCCTAGTGGTTTGCTTACCACTAGACTTCCCTATCCTCTCCTGACGCAAAACCACCTCATTCAAACAACCATCCTCAAACCTTATCTGATCATTCAAGATCCCCAACCCCTCTTCAATTCTAATGTGATCAGTATTTGAATACTTATCCATCAAAACATGTGAAGGGATAATATTATCAGAATTAACGACCTTATCCGGGGTTTGAGATTTTAAAAAATTAATAGTATCCTCTCCCAATCCAAAATTAACAGAATTTGAATCACTAACCATATTTTTTGAAGAATCCAAATTTTTTGCCTCAAAACCCTCTACTGGACTCCCACCACCCACTTTGCCTGCACTGCCTTTCCCACCACCTGAGCATGGTGGCTGCCACTGATCAGAGCCACTGTCTCCCCCATACTTTTTGGCTGCAAAGAGTGAAGTATTCATGGACTGGGCACGGAGCCAGCCTCCAAATTGTTGATCAGAATTATGGTTACCATGATCATCACTGACCTTGGATAAACACACATTCTTATTATGCTTCAGAATCCCACATTTAAAACAAAAACTTTGCAGCCTCTCATATTTGAAATGAACCCAGTGAGTTCGACTGTAACAGCCCGCTAGAAATTCAATGGTGAAATTTCTATAGACTTTAGAAATCTCGTGAAAACTCCGTAAGTTTTCACGAATCGACTAATCGCATAGGTTTTAGTCAGTGAAACCCTCAATGATTGGAATCTATTTGAAACTCCAAAAACTTGGTTGAAATCAAAACCCTAAAGGTTTCCCCAAACCCTAAAGTTGGCCTTCAAGCCCTTTTGATCCAATTTCTAGCATTGTGTTTAATCACTTGATGAAATCACTTCCACATGCTATTAATTTCTCAAATTCTTATTATGACATCTTTATCCAACATTTTAAACCTTGGAAATTTGTTTGGGCCAAGAAAAATTGGATTTGGGCTTGATAGCATCTCAAACCCTAACCAAATCTCATTTAAACCCTAAATTGAAGTCCACTTGGTTGAGGCCCACTAAGGCCCACGAATTTGGCCACCTTGGCAAAGCTCCTTGGAGAAGCTTCCTCCCCCACTTGTTAGACCATTCATTGCATCAAGTTGCACTCAATAATATGGAGGAACCCACCCCATCAAGTCCCATGTCTCATAGCTTTTGTAGGTTGTCCTTTGCCCCCCACTATCCTCTACCTTATCACATGTCTACACCTCCACTCAATGATTTTTAAGGTCTATATATTCCCCCTGAAGAAGGCTTGAGTCGTGCAAGACTCACTTACTTCACTTTAATCATTTCTTCACCCCGTTCTTAGAGAGAAACCCAAAAGAGCTCTCTCGGGCAGATTTCTGTGTCTTTTTGTGTGGAGATTATCGACCCTTTGTAAGTATTTTTACACAATGACTCCTTCATAAAAGTTGTTCCTCTTTGAGTCTAGTTTCCGTAGATTATTTTTCGTATCATTCCATGGTCATTTGGTCGGTCAAAAGTATTTTTAACCATGGAAAGGTCATTCTGGGCGTGAATCTGGAGAGTGTGTTATGTTTTGGAGTTTTTGACCAAGCTAATGGATATATCTTGGTCCGAAAATTTTATGGAGTGTTCTTAGAATGTGTTTAAGAGTTTTCATTGAGGTTTTGTTGCATGAATAAAGATTTTGATGATAGATTTTATTAGATCTAGAAACATGAAAACTGGAAGTGACAAAACAGTTTTTATTTGGATAAAGTTTGAATATTTTGAGGTTTGATCTTACTCTAAAGGCTTTGATATTTTTATATGATGATCCTAAGTCTCTTATTTTCATGTTAGGATGTTATTTTGGAGATATTTAGTATTAGTTTCAAAGATATGATTTTTCTATGCAAGAGAATTTCGGTTAGGCCTAAGATTTGATGTTTTTAGGTTAGATCCATGTTTTATTGGGTTTTAGCCATGTGATTTTAATTTTGATGGTTGGATATTCTTTAGGACACGTTTTTAAACCATGTGATACTTTATTTCAAAGATCTCACCTTCTTAAGCCATTGATCAAGAGATTTATCAAAGCTAGTTAAGAAAAAGTTTCTGTTTTTGGACTAAGTGTAAAATCAAAAACTCCAAGTGTTATTTTTGTGATTTTGGTGACTTTAGTTTGATGATTTAAAGCATGGTTTATCTGAGGATGATGTTATGAATATGTTAGAAGTAAGATTAGATTTTTTGGAATTCTTGGAGATGTTTTGATTTAAGGACAAAGCTTGTGATTCAAGTGTTTTGATCTTTTTACAAAAAAGTTTGGTGTTGATTATTAGCTTTTTCTAAATGGATGTTTCAAGTATGGTTTTAAACTTAGGATTGGAAGATGTTTGTTGTAAAATTTTGGTTTAAGCATGAGTTTTGAAGTTGGAAGGAATTGTAACAAAAATCAAGAGAAATGGCCTATGGATGTTTCGGCCATAGTGTGTTTTCCATAGTGTTGTTTTGTTTTAAATTTTTTTCTGAGTTGATATTTGAGTTTAGAACAAAATTTACATGAGGAATGTAAATTTTGGAAATTTTTGGAGTTAGGATATGAAATCCTTAAGTTATGGGTAAAATGGTCGTTTTCCCACATGTAGAGGGTAAAATGATAATTTTACTCTAAGATAACTTGTTTCCATGTTTCTAATTGTTAGTAATTAAATTTCTAACTTTTAGAATGACCTTTTACAGTTTCTCGTATATCGCACTTTATTCTCGTAGAACGTGACAATCGAGGTAAGTTAGCTTCTAACTTACTATCAGTTTATTGTGTATGTATGATGGGTAAGGGAACTACAATTTATGTATGTATGTTATCATATATGTCATGTCATTACATGTTTATCTGTTACGCATGATTTATTCTTTTATGAATATTTATCTGTTACAAAATCTTTTATGTCATGCAATGTTGTATGTTATAAGTATGCCATGTTAAGTATGTCATATGTTACATGTATGTCATGGAATGTTTATGTTTAAATCATATTGTGCCATTTACAAGTATACGCCATGTTAGAAAAGTTCATGATATTAAATAATATCTCATGTATTAAGAAAGATAAGATATTTAAGAGTGACACGGACCTAAGCGTGTTCACCACAAGTTATGTTAAGGATGGCACGGACCTAAGCGTGTTCATCACAAGTTATGTTAAGGGTGACACGGATCTAAGCATGTTCACCACAAGTTATGTTATGCGGTGCCACGGACTCAAGCGTGGTTCACCTTATGTAAAGTTCATATAAGTTTCAGATCATGTTCAAGTTAAGTTATTCATGTCAATCACGACCCTAAATGCTAGGATGGGGTAATATCCTAGTGGAACTCCTTTGTTCACGCTGGAGTGTCTAAATAGGTGTGAAATTCCCTGGGTTGACGAAGTACAGTCAACAGGTTGCGAATGGGGCCTAAGTAACTGGTCACCGGAGCGCGCCAGGCACTAACGCCGATGGTGCCATATTTTATGTTACGTGTATTCATGGGGCCACAACAACTGTGGAGCATGAAGTATGGGGCCACAACAACTGTGGAGCATACACTACGTGAGACACAGCAATTGTGACACGTAGAATACGTGGGGCCACAACAACTGTGGAGTACGTATTAACGCACTCACAGCTGGTCTAGATACCTGTGTTGTGATGCGGTAATCGGCAGGGACACACGGCTCTAGGGGACCCGTGTAGCACCCATATGGTTACGTTATTAATCAAGACAATTAAATAAGATTCCAAGTTCATGTATTTCATGTTCAAGTCATATTTCACGTTACGTTATGTGTACGTTCATGTTAAACTTAAAGTTCAAGTACATGTTATGTTTCAAGTTCACATCCATGCTATGATTTAAGTTCATGTCACGTCAAGCTAAGCTTCTGTTTCAGTTCAATTATGTCAACTCATGCCATGTTATGTCATGTCACATTATGCTTATTATTTTATGCCATGTTATGTCAAGTTATGTTATGTTTACTTTCGATTTTGATGGTGCATTCATACCTTTATTTCTATGCATACATCATTAACCTGTGTGAAAGTTTTCTGTTAACTTGCTGAGATTTGTAATCAAATCTCACCATGGTAGTCCCAACTACCATTTTTCCCCGAATGGTAGGCGATGTGTCAGGTTCAGAACAAGGAGCAAATACCGATAGGCTGGAGGATGTTGACTAGACGCCGCAGATGCGATGCAGAGTTTTCAGCTTCTATAGTTAGTTTCTTTTGGGACAGTATTCTAACCTTGTTAATTGAGTTACGCGAGTTACTCGATGAACTGGTTCAATAAGTGTATTTTGGTACTGTAATATAGAGTCTAGTCACCATGTTTTGAGATTACAGTCTTCTGAGACTCGTACTGTAATCGTGGTTATTTATTTTAGTATGCATGGATTATGTTTTAATTATTTGGGATGTTATAAGTTCGGTGCATAGTATAAAAAAAAAAAAAGAATTATCCGCTGCGAATATTGCATAATGCTAGATGCATGTTAGGAACATTGCATCCTATATGTCATGTACGGGGGCAGGTAACCTTGTGTTACATGTCCCGACGCTTCAGATGTCCGTCCGATCCCAAATGAAAATCTGAGGGCGTCACATCGACCATCCAAGCACAACTTTGTACCTCTGAGTAGAGGTTGAGACAGGTTCACATCCACCCTTACCCGTAAACACCTCCCCCATCCAATCCCTTCTTGATCCACATCCACTTCATGAACGGCAACCAAATTTCCTACCAATTCTCTGTCCTATATCACAATTCATTGCAGCCAAAGGAACCTTATGGACTTGCACCCAAAAAGGTTCAACAGAGAAAGAAATGTCTTGAGCAGCAACATTCCCTTCAAAATGTTGAATTTTCATTAAAGATCTATCAAAAAACCAGGGCCTTCCCTTCATGACTCTGTCTTTATCTTGTTGGTGCTGAAACTCAATGAGGAATCTATTATCCCCCACTTCCTTAAAGACCACCCAACCCTCCAATTTCCACACCTTAGACATAGTGGATCTAAAGGCTTCTCAGTTCACACTTTTTTCTGTAACTAATAACGCAATCAAGCAGTTCTCCCCTCGAACCTTACTCTTTACCAAATCATCTCTCGATACTTGTATGGTCTCAGTTTCCCCTTCAGTGAGATGGAACGTCTCCCATCTCCGTGATAAATCATCCTCATCCATGAATACTATGATACTCAAGGTAAAACCTGAGTAAAACCCCAACTCTTGTATCGCAGAGGATGCAAGAGTACTAAAACCTTATTCTCTCAGAGAGAAAAGGACTTCACTAACGAAGGACCCAAATTTTCAATAATATTTGTGTTCTGAAGACATAAATAGAAACAGTAGAACTTGAATGTATGTTTATAACTATATGGCATATTTATTACTATAATGGGAATGTATGTTTATAACTATATAAAACAAATATTCCTTAGGCCGTTACAAAAGAAAGGAAAAAGCTGTCAAATTTTATATATATATATATATTTGTGTTTATTTGGATATATATATATTTGTATTGTTGTTGATTTGATTTTTATTATATTTCTTTTTTTTTTCTTATGCTTAAAATAGATGGAATGTAGTTTCAGTGGTAGTGTTGATGGTACTCTCTAGGTTTTGTGGGTAAATATTCTTGTATGCTTTATTTTTAAAATTTATGCTTGTTCAGTTGCTATTCATTGTTGTTGGAAGTGTTTAGATTTATTTTTAAAGGAATACTTTAGCCTTTGTAATTGATGCTGTTGTAATTTTCATTTTTTAGTTGTAATTGATGTTGTTGGCAAATTATGGAGACTCAATCTAGCATAAAATTGTTCTCTGTTCTAATTTTCAGGCTGGTGGCAGCAAGTGTTCTTATTGTTTACTTGGCTGTAATTTATGGGACATACGTTCCTGATTGGAAATTCACTGTTCTGAACAGCAATAGTACTGTTGAGATGACAGTAAGCCTTGACTTCCTCTGATCTCATTCTTTTAAAATCATCCAATTCTTGTTAAATGACATTGCTATTTTTTTGTTTGTAGTTGGAGATGTCAATGACAAACCTAATACTAGTAATAGACTGTCTATAGTATTTGGTATCAAATTATTGACTTGGGAGCGTTTGGAAATGAAGGGTAGAGAATGTGAAATGCTTGTGTTCTATTTGAATAGCACAATACGACTACTCTTGAAGAAGGCTTATCCTCTTTTCATAATTAGAACCAGTTTTATTATTAGTTTAATTAGTTATAATGTATTATTATTTATTTATTTTCTTTGTAAATTAATGTTTTGCATTGTGATGTAACAACAATATTACCTATTTTGCTTTTTTTTTTTTTGTTCTTCAATTTATTTTTAAAAAAAAACTTTTTGAAAATGTTTAAATTATTTTTTTAATTTGAACATAATATCAGATTTTTTTTTTAAAAAAAAGTGCTATAATTTTTTTTTTAAGTTATAAAGTTTTTTTAAAAACAAAATATTAGAAAACCCGGATTGAATTCAGTTATAACTCGGATCCGGTTTTTATCTCCAAAATAAGGCAAAAAATCGGGATATCCGGTTACAATTCGGATTGAATCTGGGTTCAATTCGGACGGATAACTGTCTGGTTTTTAAAATCTAGATCCTGTTATGGCCTGATACGGATCCGGATGAAGACCCCTACTCTTAGCTACCTAAATAATACAATTAAACATGTATGTAATTAATTATTTTTTGCATATAATATTTAAGGGCTGGGATTAAAATTTTTTTTTTAAATTGAATTCTTCTGTTTTTTTATTCATTTGTTTCACATGAATTCTTCTGTACCACCAAGCCAACTTTCTCTATATGTACCGTAGGGTGTTATTGGAAATATCGACAGAGCCGAAAATACAGTTGACGTGGAATATATATATAGTATATATTAAATAGAAACAATAAAATAATCAAACACATACATAATTTATTTCCTTGGCCTCACCTATGTACATATATTCCTGCACATAGATGCGTCGTGTGTGTGTGTATATATATTTATATATGAAAAAACTCCAGGTTGGTCGAGTGTCTTAATTTTTTTATACCAACCAATAACATTTCAACAAATATAGGACTTATGTGATCAATGATATGGGCTAGTGTATTGAACAACCCCTACTCATTTCTCTCCTCTCCCGATGCACTGTCCCCTCTTTCCATTTCTTTTCTCTCACCAGCACCATCTACTTAAGACTGTTTATTTATCCGGTCCGGCCCGAAACCCGGATAACCGAGTGTCCGGTTATGGGTTTCGGCCCGGATTTAAATTGGGTCGAAACCCGCATCTTTAAAACCGGCCCAATTTGGGCCAGTTATGGGTATTACACCTGGGTACTAGGTTTAAACCCAGTACCCGGCTTTTACGTTTAAAAAAAAAAAAATCGTGTCTCATTTCTTCTCTCTCTCTCTCTCTCTCTCTCTCTCTCTCTCTCTCATCTGAGCCCAACGAATGAAACCCTAGCCTTCACCTTCAAGTTTTACCGCCATTTATTCTCTCGCCGCTGTTGCCGGACTTTAGATCGGTAGTCTCTCTCTTCTCTCTCTCTCTCTCTCTCTCTCGATCGACCCAACAAAAAATGTAGATACGCTATTTTTTGTTAAACATGGGGTATTTTTTTTTCAAGTTTTTTATATCTGTTATTTACGTTAGATCTGCATGTATCCTTTTTTTATGGGTTTTTTATGGTCGAATCTGTGCTAGCCATTTTTGTTCAAGTTCAGATCTGCAGTAATTTTTTTAGGGTTTTTTCCTTTGAGTACTTTGTTGATTTGGGTCTGCTTTGTTTTCATTTCTTTGTGTTTTATGCCCAAATCTAGGGTTCCTTCATTTTTTGTTTTGATCGTTGGAGTCTGCTAGGCCTTTCATTTATGAGAGTGTATTGTTATTAGTAGGTATTTTTAAAAGAAAATTTCTATTATTTACGTTAGCCTTATGTTTTTTTTTATCTGTTTGGTTGTTGGGAAAACGAGGGGAAAGAAAATTTGGATAAGGGTTTCTCTTAAAAACATATTATTCATCATCTTTTAACTATATTTTGTCATTATTATATACTCTGATTCATATTTTGTCATTAAATATAATTTTTTTTTTTTAGGTTATAGTTATAATTTTTAGTGATTAAACAGTACTAAAAAAATTATTAGTATTTCAAGATACCATCAATCGAAATACTAAGCTTGTATACTGCATGTAGGAACTTAGCTTGTTTTACCACTGAAGTTCAAGAGTTTCAGTTTACTGCAATGATTGAGTGTGTTTGTATGATTCTGTTGTTGTGACAAAGTTTACTTGCCATTTGCTTTTGATGATCTGGTCTATTCAATTAATAGATGAACTCCTCCTAATTCCTATGCAATTTAGATAATTCTCTATTCTGGTTGGATGTCATATTATTTGACCGTTTATGCATGTAATTTTTTGGGCTTAAGGGGATTTCATGATGTAGTTTTTTGTATTTGGTATTGTATGAATTCTGGAGGGGTAGCTTGCATGGAGAATCTGTGAGATGTGGAGGGGAGACGATTTGATCTGAGAAGGGAGAGGAGGACTGAGAAGATCTGGATATGTATATTCTATTATTTTGATAGATCTGGGTATTTTTTGTTATTTTGTTAAACATGGGTATAATGTATATGTTGTTATTTGAGCAAAACCCAGATGATAGAAACACTGTCTAGTGTAGGTTTTCTGATACTGTATATCAATAGATGGATTTTGCTGATAGTGTGTTTTGTTTCTGAGTATTTGGGGAAGTATTAACCATTTCTTCTTTGTTTTTAGTATTTGTAATATTTGCTAACTAAAATATCTTGGCAATGGCAATTTTTTTATGGCTATATTCAATTTCGCATGTGCAATATGTTCTGCACGAGTGGCATTTGATTCATCAGTCTCTTTCTACAACTCTGTGTGCATTGGAGTAAGGACTACCAATCATTTTCTTTGAAGCAAAGACTATTCTTGATACTTTCTCTGAACAATTATATGATTCTAATTTGCCTATTGGAACTTATCAAAAAATAATTTGCCTATTGAACATGTCCTTTCACAATTTTCATGTTTGTGGGTTCCAATTCATGATGGTTGGTAGGTTTTGGTGCTTGACTAGCTAGTTTGAGGTATCACTTCCTTTAATGCTAGTGTTCGCTGCGTTAGTTTGCATATAGATATTTTTATGCAAGGAATGCTTCTTCTTTTATGTGTATGAACATGATGTGTAAAAGGCTTTGTATATTATGCAAGTTTCTCCTCATAAGAGAGGCATAAGAAATGGACCAAAGGCCTTGAAACCTATTCCTGTGATAATACGGTGCAAGTAAGTATTTTATGTGATTAACTTTGGTGAATATTTGTGTCATATTTGGATAAATATTAGGTTTACTTGCCTTTCTACTTGAACAAATGAATCTTCTTGGGAATTGCCTTCTGGCTGCGTTTCAAGGTTTTGTCATAATTTAGAGCTATGGCATAGCAGCTAGTCTCTCCCTCAGGTCCTGTTATGCTAAGGAACTTTTTTTTTTATGGTTAGATAAGATTAAATTAAGGAACATTCTGGGCTTCTTCGTTCATGGTGTGTTTTGTTTCTGAGTACGTAAGATCAAAACCCAGATGTTGTTATTTGAGCAAAACACTGTCTAGTGTGGGTTTTCTAATTCTAAGGATTGAAGGGTTTGATTGGTTTGTGGTCTCATTCTCTGTTGCATGTGTTTTTATTTTTGTTGTTGTTGCTTCATGTTGTTTGTTTGCTTGTTTGATGTTTAATTATATATCAGTATTATATATCCCATTCATATCTGTAACCTAAAGTATATATTAAGCTTTCACAGGGGTTATAAATAACTGGCCAGAGCCAAACAATAAAGAAAGCTCTTTGATCAATAGTACTAATGTTGATATCAATATTCTTAAAGTTGGAATCATGTTGGTTGTCCAATGTGTCAGGTTTGTGGAATGTTTGAATCTGTATTCTTAAAGTTTGATATTTAAGAATTCTTTTGTTGTTGAAAAGCTAGGTTTCACGTGTCTCTCTCTAATGCCTTGAACATGCAGTTGTTTAATTACATTGCTTTGGTTTCTTTTCTCAAAACTTTTTCAGAATTGCTTCCTACCACTTTGCAGAGGGCTTAGGAGTTGTTAACTTGTTATGGATGCTTGTTACCAATAAAAACAAACTTGTTATGGGTGCTCTTTGCCTCCCTTTTATGATACTAATATTTTTTTAATTTCCTTTTTGCTTCCAAATATATGTAATGGTGGAGCCCAAGAGGTGGAGAATAATGAGATGCACAGTCCTTTATCTTAATCTATGATATGGGTTGATATCATTCTGTTTGCTTTCAGATTTACTGATTTTGTAATTCATATGTTGTAATTTAGTATTTCATAATGTAATGTATAAATAACAAATAATATAATATGTAGTGGATTGTATTCTGATGCATGCAGACTTGCATAGATGAATATTGGAAATATTTTTTGGTTTTACATGCATTTTTATTGTGAGGCAAATTAAGTGAAACTTTGATATAGGAGTAGATATTTTTCAACCCTCTAAATTGCACAATCAAATTTCTTCTTTTTTTTTTTTTTTTTAAAAAAAATCAGAGCTACTAAAAATATAGGATATACATTTAGGCTTTAAAAAAAAAAGCCGGGTTCAATCCGGAACCTGGAATCTGGGTTTTGGAAAATCCGGATTTATCCGGGTTTCGGCCCGTGTTTGACCCAGGTAAATCCGATCCGGGTTCCGGCCCGGATTTGAAATCCAGGTTCTGGTTTGGGTATACCCAGGTTTCCGAGTCGGAACCCGGATGAACAGGCTTACATCTACTGATTTCTTCTCCTTAGTTCCAAAACAAAAACATTCTAATAATCTCTTGTTTGCTAGTGTTTTTCCTTTTCATCATTTCAAAACAAAAACATTAGGATCTAATGCGCTCAAATCTTCAACAATACGGTCAATCTTCTGCTAACACCCAATAAAAGCAAATCTTCAACAATCAATACAACATTGAAATCCTCTCTTAAAATCTCCTGCCAACACCCACCCACGCACAGTGTACTGGTATTGCTCAAATAACTATGAAAATGGTCTATTTCTTCTCTATAAAATCGTGATGACAAGTGATATGTTGTCATTGAAAGTTACTATATTACTAATGCCCCTGAATTTCAGGTGCATATATCAAAGGAAAAAAAACCCATTATTACTTAGTAAAAAATCATATTATATGACATATTAGGACCATGAATTTCCCACATTTTCTTAGCAATCAAACAAAAACTAAGTTCCACCTTTTCTCAACAACCAAATTAGAAATTAAAGGGGAGAGAGGGGGGTTTCGAATGAGAGTATTTAAAGGGGAGAGGGAGAGAGAGAGAGGGGGGGAGAGCAAGAGGAGTGGGGGGGAGGGGAAGGAGAGAGTGAGGGGGAAGAGATCAGGTAAGGAGAAAATAAAATAATGTGATAACCAGAATGCGGTTTATTCTTTACGTGGCAATGTTGTTGTTTGAGCAGAAATGTTGCATATTTCATACATTTAGAATCAATATATTTTAATTAATTCATGACATTATTATTAGTTTTAGATATATAGAAAAAAGGTTAATAGGTATAAATTTGAGTTATGATTTAAATTGATTAATATCATAATTTATACTTAACTTTATAACCTGTGATT
The DNA here is from genome assembly GCA_011037825.1 of Carya cathayensis. Taxonomy (NCBI): domain Eukaryota; kingdom Viridiplantae; phylum Streptophyta; class Magnoliopsida; order Fagales; family Juglandaceae; genus Carya; species Carya cathayensis. Next base: position 1,822,824 of record QGSO01000168.1, on the reverse strand, counting down.
TAATTAAACAATATTTCCTCATATACACAACACATTTTTGATATTCTATCCTTCCTTTCAATTTATTTTTTAGATTTTTATTTATCGTGTATTATTTCTTTTCATTATTTTTACTGCTTTTAAATTCAATGCACTTAGCTTTCCTTGCCTTTTTATGTTCAACAAACAGTGAAATAAAAAAAATAAAAAAAAATAGAAAGAACAACACGACAGTTTCTTCTCTTGCCTTTGAATAGACACACGTGGGAAGCTTCTCACCTATTGGGTCTCTTTGGGTTTTGGAAAAAAAAAAAAAAAAAAAAGAACAAGGAATTAGCTCTCTTCGACAGCAAGAGAGGAAGACTTTTTGGTAGCAAGAGGTGAGGGACGTAAAAGGCAAAAAAGTGTTTTCTAGCTTTTGAAAGGCACAAACCCATGTGGTCTTTTTCGAGATTGGTCTTTAGACATAAAGGAATGCAGAGTAGGTGGGCGCTTAAAAGGAAAATAGAGAAAGGAGAGATTGGGAAGGACTGGAGGACACTTACGAAGGACGTTGGACGGTAGACAGTCTGAGAATGGAAAGGATGGGGAGACTTTTGGCTGGTGGACAAACGGAAGGCACGGAGAGAGAGAGAGAGAGAGAGAGAGAGAGAGAGAGAGAGAGAGAGAGCACTCTTACACGAAATGGAGGGGACAGCCTTTTACGGAGGGACGAGAATTCCAGACTTAGAAAAAGAATGGAGCTTTCGATCGGCTTCAGCTTTTGGACTTTGAGGGTTTTCGGTTGGACTTGAACGGAAGAGAGAAGACATTGTGGGGAGTTTTTCATCTGGAGTTTGGAATGCAGGGACGGAAGTGATTCAAGTTGACAGCACACGAAACGGAGGAGGAAGACTTCTTTTTTCGTCTGGGCTAGGACTTTAGACAGGGGAGAGGAGGAGAGTTTTATTTTTTCTAAAGGAAAGAAAGGGACGGACGGGAGCAGGACTTTGAGCAGAGGTCTAGACCTTTTCGGCAGCACTGAGACAAGGGGGCAATTTGCTTTTGGGCTTCTGAAGAGACACGGAGAGAAAGGAATGCAACGGAAGAACTTTCTGAGTTCTGGAACGTAGAGACACTGGGACTTTTGCTTTTGTAGTCTTACGGATTTGAAGACACAGCAGAAGAAAGGGTTTCCTTGCCGTTGAGGATGGAAAAATCATGCTAGACTACGAGAGAGAGAGAGAGAGAGAGAGAGAAGTTTTTATTTTTCGAATGGGCTTTTGACCGAGACGCAAGGGAGTTCTTTTTGGTTGTGTTTTCTCTTCACTTTTGTTCTATGCTCTCAGTTGTTTTCTAGTGTTTGATTAGTGTGTTTTATTTTAGTTTTCTGGAGAATATTTCTTTGATTTCCATAGCTCTTGTGATGAACATGGTTGGCTAAATCTTTTGTATTAAGGTTAGAGGTGAAGTCTAATAGTTAGACATTGTTTTCGGATCAATATTAGAATTTATATTATGAGTTTGATCGATCGAATGGTTTTATTATTGGATATTTTGATTATTTATATATTTATCTTGATTCATTATGATTTTCGAATATATTGAATGCTTGAAAAAAAAATTTGTGATATTCAAATGAGTTTGTGAATGTTATAATCATCAATCGTTCATGCTTAATCAATAGTGGCTATTTTTCTTGACCTTAAATGCTAAATCTTCCAATTAAGCTAATCCATGTAGATTCGACCTAGTTAAGTACTACAACACTTGTATACTCGCAGGTAAAACTGTTCTAAATTTTTAATTCACTAATTGAGTCAAAGTTTAGGCATAGGAAGGTTTGGGGGTAGAGATGAGAATTTTGAGTTGAAATGAAAGTTTAAAATATTATTTTTAAGTATTATTATTGTTTTGGAATTTGAAAAAGTTGTATTTGAGTTTTAAAAAATTGAATTGTATATTATATTTTGTGTGAAAATTTGAAAAAATTGTAATGATGATATGAGAATTTTGAGTTGAGATGAAAATTTTAGAATGAAACATGTTTACCAAACCTGCCGATACTTGTTACCCCAGCTGGTAGCTTCTCCTATATATATTATTATATTATTAGATGCATGTATGTTTAGGGGGCCATATGCGGCCAATATTAACCTAGCCCCGATCTTGATATTGCTACTGCCCTTCATCAACAAGAATTTATATATAATCATCAAATTAATTATTATTTTTATAAGGAAAAAATAATAAAAGAAAAGTCGATATAATATAGGAATTTGGTCATGATAATTCCGAACAACACAAATTAATTATGTACGTAGGAAGCTAGGTGCATGCATGCATGATGCATTCACTATAAACTTATATGAAATTAAAAAATAGATCAATATCATGTCACATTTTTATTCCAGAAAATTGAATATCTTAAATAGATGAGAAAATAAATATTTAGAATTAATTTTATAATATTATTTAAAGATTGATTATTATAAGGTGAAAAACTCTCAACTAATTTAAGGGGTGTGATCATACCAAACGGTGTACTTCTTGGATTGCACCCTCTCCATGATGATGGTTCCCACATGAGTAGTGTTGATTGAGGAAGTGTCAAGGGACCCATTGCCAATGGTTGTGCCTTATGGTATAAATAGAGAATATTTATGCGCAATTTGAGTACTTGCATTTCCTCTATCCATTACCAATTTATAGGACAAATACCCTAATGGAAGTGTTACCATTTCGCCAAAAGACAACCATTTTTGTTCTAAATTTTCCTACAGTGGTATCAAGAGCTTGGTCATGACAAAAAGTTGTTTTATCGCATAGAGAAAATCCATCAATATGCAAGTGCTTCGTTTGGCAACCACCCTTGAATATTACAACCATTTATGTCAACTTTCAGACCCTACAACCAAGTTATTCCAAACAATGGTGGGAGGCCTCAAATACACTAGAAACTTGCAAAATTTGGTTTCGAGTTATTACTTTGAAGAAAACTACCGAAGAATTTTCACTCAAACGGATAAAAACAATGAAACCAAAATAGAGAATAGCAAAAAAATTTCAAAAACTATTGCAGCCAAATGTCAAAGTTTCTCGCCACCATGGGGCTTCAAAAGTGTCAAGGATACATCAAATATTGGGTCACCGTCATCCAATGGTTGGAGGGAAGTGTGGATACAAGTTTTACAAAGACAAACTCATCTGGGCGAGAGGAAGAAGAAGACACTGTTGGTTGAAACAATGTCGTTTCAACCAACAATTAGGAGGATTCAAATGATCATTGGCTAAATGAAATTGTTGTTCAGCCGATTCACGAGAAAAACAACCAAAACGGCAACGTAAAGGATCCAAATCTTGTAGTCGATGGTTTCGTTTCACCCAAGGTGCTAAACAACACTGTTCTAAGGACTTTGGAAGTCACTCGAAAGAAGCAACACAATGTCATTTTAGACGCAACAAATGACGCCGTTTCATCTTGACCAAAGTGGCACCAGAAAACCCGTAAGTGAGTCCTCATTCCAACCCTTTTTGTTGAAGCCAAAAAGTTTGTAGCGGACGAGACTAAAAAACAAGCCCAAACTCAAGCCCCAAGTCATATCCCACAAGCTTACCCATCTTCTGAAGACGCAAGCCAAGCCATGACCGGAGAAGAAGATCATGCCACTTATCACACCATTGACCCAATGTTGATCATACCGTGAAAACGGGTCCAAACCACCTAACTCGGTTTTCTGAATCTATTTGGGCCAGTTTTGATGTTTTTAGTCTTTCTAGGTCATTTCAAGCTCAATTTGGTCCATTCAAAAGCCATTACTCTCCTAGTTTTGTGCCAAATCACTATTGGGCATCTGTTTCTCGAGAAATCGCCAAAATTTTCTTGAAAGAGGAGAAACATCAAGGAGAGTTCGTGGCAACACTCGATCAGGGCAACACTTCCATTATTCTCTTTATTTGAAATACAATAGAAGGATTTCTAGGTGACCACAATTAACTACAAGGATTATTATTACTAATTATGTAATTTTTTTAATTTTCTTACTGTTTAAACTATTGTATTTTTTATTTGCAATAGAACACATCTATTATTTCAACATTTTGTTATTAATATTAAGGTTCATTATTTATGGAAGAAAGGTATTAATCCATTAGGGATAGAAAAATTGAAAAAAAATTTGGCCTAAAAAAGGCATATAACTTTTTTTATAATCCATGAAAAGACCTTATATACCTTAATAACACCAAAACCATCTAAAAATGTTGAAAAATGCCAGAATGGAAGTGAAAGTATCATAACAATCAGAGACAAATGGAAAGAACAAGATGCTTGGGCAAAATCTTGGATCTTACACTGCAAGAATGATGATATCATTCCTCTTTTCGTAGACGATGTAACTCCTAAGTAAATTATGGATGCAATTGAAGCTAAATATGAATTAACATCTAATACTTATATATACTTATTGTTGGATAAATATAACCAAACTTGTATGAAAGAAAATGATGACATACGCGATCATATACTCCAAATGGAATTGACTACAAAAGAATTATATGATGCATATTATAGGAAGAGCTGTTCGCAACCATGATATCCTACCATGGAGGATGGCAGCGGCGGAGCCCTAGTCTAGAGAGAGAGACGGATAAGAGAATGGAAGGGAGAGAGATATGAGAGAGGGAGAGTGAAACTGAGAAGGATGAGAGGAGTTAGTGATGGTGTCACGTGGTGGTGGCATCGCGTCTATGGTGGCAGTTGTGAGAGAGAGAGAGAGAGAGAGAGAGAGAGAGAGAATGAGTGAGGGGCCGAGGGAGAGGATGGGGTGCCTGGCCAACAACGGCTTGCTCATGGTGGCCCTCATGTGGCCAAAGAGGCTGCCAGCAACAACAACACTAGTTGGTTTGCAAGGAGGGGCATTAGGGAGATTTCGACTTAGGGGGTTGCCTGGAGGGAGGGATAGAGAGAAGAGAGGAAATAACGGAGGGAATTAGGGTTTTATCCAAGTGATCCTAGCCCTACATTCTAACTATAATCCAAGGGTGGAGATTAAAAATAACTCTTTTTCCGTATTTTATATGGAATATTTATTTATAGTGACATGAAGTCGTCGCAAGAGTTAGTTTATTCTCCTTAAGATTGTGATTCAAGTGTTTTATACTGTACAAATTTTGCGGCAACAAGAAGTCTCCACAAAAAGTTAGGATATTCTCGCCAACACAGTAATAAGTGTCTTTTACGGCAGACTTATGTAAGATTCATGAACCGCAAGGGAGAGATGATCAAAGAGATCAGAGGATACAAATTAAACCTTAATGATATAAATTTGGTAACAATTCGACCCATAAACGTCAGTACAGCTAGCTAGCTTACTATTTCATTTGGACTTAGTTTTAGTACGTACTACTAATACTATCTCTCCAAGGAAAATAATAATAATATTGGAGCGCCTCCTAAACAAGCAGTTGCCCCGCCGACAATTCACCGGCAACTACTGCAGACAACTTGCATGAGCTCGATCTATATATATAGATCTTACCAGCCATTAATTAAATTGATAAGTGGGAGTCAACAGGACCACCATATTAACTAATTTGTGGTGCCTGGCCTACCTACTTAATTCATCATCACCTATTAATTATTCTACATTTCTTTCTTTCTCTTTTCTGACATTAAATTTCTGTACTAAATCGTGATCAGACACATTATTTTAAATATTTTTATTTTTATATATATTGCTTGCAACAGCTACATCAATTTGAGAAAATCACTAATAATAAAGAAATATTATAAAAATAAATTTATAAATTAATATGATATGATTTCATATGATATGTTACATCAATTTATAAATTTAATTTTATACGAACTCTTTGCAGCTTCTTTAGCACTTATCCTTATTGTATGTTATTAGTGTGACTTTAAATTTGATTTTTATTAATACGTACAGTGTTGTTTAATTAATTTCACCTGATCTTTCATTTAATCAATTTATTTTTTTGTATAATTGGTGATTTATCTTAATCTTAATATATATATATATATATATATAGTTTAAGGAAATTAGATAGTGAATTAATTTACCAACGAAAAGGTACATGCAGTACGTAGTACCCTAGCTACTTGCTAGTGATCTTAGACTTGATTTGTCAAACCCCAAGTACACATGTAGTAAGCTTGAGACACAAATTGATTTAAATCTTAAGTAGAAATATAATAAGACGGTCAAACTACTTAATTTGGTCAAATATTTTTTATGAATATAAATTATTAGATAGTTAGAATAAAAAAAAATAACATTCTGACTATCACATAATTATCTCAAGGTTGGTCATCATAAAGATTACTCTTTAGGGATGAAAAATTTTCGTCTAAAATACTCAATTTCCGTCTCTAAAAATGTTTTAGAATCAAATTTTTTCATAGCTAGCTCGTCTCAAAAAATATATCACAAAAGGTTTTATCCCAAAAAATTATGTTTTGAGACGTACAATTTTTCATTTCTGTTTAAAAGTATTCAAAAGGGATTTTTCAGGATGAAACAAATTCCGTCCCTAGTAATCGTTTGAATGTACAAAATTACTGTTGAATGGATTTTATTTTGGGATGAAATAATTGCTCGAACGTCAAAATTTACCTTTTGAACAGATTTTTTATTTGGAGAAATAGCCTTTGCGTCAATCAAAATTGTCGTAAATAATCATTTCTGGCAAGATGATCTCATAGCAAATAATTTTATGTAAAATTAAAAAAAAAAAAAAAAAAACACAATTTGTTGCCTTCACCGAGCAGCAAATGGTCATATAAAATAGGAAAATTAATATAAAAGTTGCAAAAGAATCTTCATTACAAAATCCCCTCAAATCCTTAACCATAACAGAGTAGAGAGAGAGAAAAGGCGGGGAGGAAGTGGGAGAAAGAGAGAAAAGAGGAAAAATTACCGTAGTTGTTAGTTGAACTTTGGCAACGGTGGTGGTGCCTACAACATCGACAAAGACGAGAGAGAGAAAAATGAAGAGCAACAGAACAAGAGAAAAAACAAAGGAAAAGGGGATGGCTTATTTTATTAGGCGTCGAGTTTTGTGAAATTAATTTGAAGAAAGAGTCTATTTTTAACCAGCCAAGGGAACCGTGGGAGCACCGCATCTCACATGGCCAAATTAAAGTTTAGAAATTGTTCATACATTTACCCTCTTTTCATCTGCTCCTTTAGTTCCAAGACAAAGAAAATTCTTTTCGTCTACTCCTTTATACCAAGATCGTGAGGTTTCCACGGAATCAGCTTACAATGAAAAGTATTGGCAACACCACAGCTACTACTTCTTCTTTACCAACCTTTAGATCTTGGTCTCTGTCTTCCCTATCTTTTTCTCCCATCAGACCCATTTTTAAACTTGGCCTTTAGATCATTGGTCTACAATTTTTGTTATGGGTCTGCAATGTTAATAATGATTGGCAATGAAGGGGGGAATTATATGATGGATACAAGTGAGAGAAGAAGAATAGAGAAATATTAGTCGGGATTTTTCACCCATAAAATTGAGAGGATGCTTCTACTATATTTATAGCAGAAATGGAAATAGAAGAAAGATTACGAAGGGAAAGAGATGAGTGTACTCAATCCCTTCTTCCACGTCCAAACTTTTTGATTTTCTTTTGGCTTATGAACTCCTCTATCCATGTTTTCTTCTCTTTTCCCTTTTTTTTTTTAATTTTTATAGGTTGATGTGGCATGCCGATTGCCCCACTGTTTTGTTGGTTAGTTGCCTGTAGCATAGCTGTGATTTGAACACTTTAAATTCTATGTTCAAAAGACAAAGTTTGGAGGGAATGATTCCCGCATTATTTTAGAGCAAATTTTATTAGAGACGAACTCTTTCGTCTTAAATACTATCATTCGAATGACTCTAGTATGCTCGAACCATATTTTTTAATAATTCTAATTTTTGGAATAAAATTTAAATTTCATCTTAAAAGATCACTTTCAAGGATGAAAAAAAAATTTCATCCCTAAAACTTAAACTTGTTGTAGTGAATAATTTGATATTTTATAGTAAATACACAATTCCAATAAATTTGTTTTACTAAAAGAAAGAATCAGCTTATTTTGCTTTAATGGGTCAAATTAAGTCTACAAATTATCAATTCATTAAAGAAAACTGATAAACACATATCACTTTTCGTTTTTTGGGAGAGCCTAAAATAAGCATGTTTTAATAGTCGCGTAATAGGGCACTATACAGAAACGTCTCAATCCAATCAAAACTATAATGGATTTAATTGGTATTAATTAATTGAGCAATATTGCGTACAATCCTTATTTTATCTTTAAAATAAGTCTAGATAATTTTAATATAAATCTAGATAATTTTATCTTTAAAATTATAAAAATATCCCTCTTAAAATGAGATTTTTTTTCTCATTTAATAAAAGGTATACACATCTGTCCTCATTTGGGGACTGTAATATAATTTTTCTAATTTAAAAAGTGGCTACATTCTACCTCAAATAGAATTTGGACCATAAAATAGGTTGTGTTTTCTGTTAGAGAAATGTTATCTATAAATTGATATGATTTCGAAGTTTCATATAATTCGTTAAATCTATTTTATAATAAAAATAATTTTATAAAATGATGTATCACATTATGTTATATCAGTTGTAATTTTATATATTTTTGGATAATGATTTATCTCCTTTATCACATCACATCATGTTACCTCATTTATTATTAATTTACAACTCAATTATTTTTTTTTTCCTTTTGGCTATTTGAATCTGAATTAAAAATCTCAAAACATGAGATTCTTGTACGGTTTAGAAGAAAATAAGTTTCTTAATCAACCAACTAATCATGTAATTTAATTAAAAATAAATTCAATTTTATATATAAAAATTGACATTATATTACTATAATGTCAATTTTTATATATAAAATTGAATTTATTTTTAATTAAATTACATGAATATTATATTAATTGATTGAATTGATTTTTTACTAGATTATGCAAGAAAGAAGTGTTCTGAAAATTTTAATACAAATTCAAAAGGTAAAATAAAAGTATATAATTGAATAATAAAAATCTAAAATATTTTTCAATTTTAAGTTTTTAATTTTTTTCATCTAAACATAATTATCTAATTATTATTCGAACACAAAACAAATCTTCAATTAAAAAATTATATTCAAACAATTTTTTAAATTTATAATATTTTTATTCAAATATTTTCTCTCATTTCTCAAAATTAAATAAAATACATTTACTTGCATCATTTCATTATTATTCACAAAATTCTGAGATACTCCAATTAATGTCCACACATGCCCTTAATATGGGCATATCATACCCTAGCTAATTGATAGTTCAAATAACATAATCAGTGAATTATATTATTTTGATCTTAATGATCGAGGTAGTGGCCCGGCCACGTATATGGATGCAATTGCACTTGTGAAATTATTATTTATCTCAAAAATATTATATGAGTAAAGTTATAAGCTAAAACACGAAGGAGGAAGAATTGAGTCGGATAATGTAAAGTATCTTTTCTCACATAAGTAATGTTAAGACTTTATTTGATTTTTGGATGAAAGATGTTATTTTTGTTGTAAATATTATTTTCCAATCATAGTGTTAATATATCTCATTCTAAATAAATATTAATAATATAATTAAGATAATTAAATTAAAATAAATTAAATGGTTATTTCTGGATATCTCTATTAATAAGACGTTGTTACTATGCCGTTCAGTGTGGACAACTGCGCGTGCCTCGTATATAGTGTATTTATATTTTTTATTTTTTTAAATATATTTAAATATTTATAAAAAATACAAATTTGTTAATAATTACTTATTTAATTATTAAAATAAATCAGGACAAATCCAGTGTCATAATATCATTTTCCTATCGAATGTGAGACTCACTCGTTTACACATGGGCGTGGGCCTCCGGCACTCCATGCTCAAATAACAGCCTCCCGTACCATTTTTAGAGTTGACGGCGATTTTTCTTACTTTATCTCCTTTCTATTCATCTCTCTCTCTCTCTCTCTCGTTACTATGCAATTGACGAGACAAAGCTTTCAATTCCTTCTAAGTTCGTAAACTAGCTAAGCGTCCTTTCCGGACCCGAAGGAACGCCAAAACCCTAGCTAATTAACTTATCCCCTTCTCTCTCTGTCTCTCTCGTCGGAATTCAGCTGAATTCCCACTCGAAATCCGATTTTCGAGCACTCGGAACAAGAAGATCATTTTTTGTGTTATGGACGATGGGGATCAATCCGATACAACGATCGTGTTTGCCGGTGACTCAAGCTGGGCGCTCAGTTCTGACTCCGATGGAGTCTACTTCTTCGCTAACCACCGCGAAAGCTGCATACTCAGTGAGTTCAACTGGAATCTTCATCCGGATGATCAGAACCGAAATATTGGCTTCTGCGATGGATCTGATTTGGCGGGAGGCTTAGGATTCCCGGACATCGATAACAAGTGCAATAACAGCAACAACGCCTTGCAAAGCTCCGACCCGCCCCTTCTAGTTGGTTCAGACAGTAAAGCGGGTGGAAACACAGCCCCGAGCAACCCTTCGGTGTCTTCCAGCTCAAGCGAAGGTCCGCCGGAGAAGTCTACGGGCTCCCGCAGAACACCGCCCGAGATACCGTGAGTTTGGTTTCAGGTTTCGTGAATACATATAAACATGCATACAGACACACACACACACTCCATGTAACATATATACCGAATCCTCACTTTAACTCGATTTGGCATGGGTAAATCAAAATGGCAAGCTTTGAGTTGTACAATAACAGGGGAAGAAAGAAAAGATTCCATATCCGATTACTGTAGGTTTTCTGTTTGGAGTCAGGAGGGAGCCAGTGCAACTTCGCTTTCGTACCATCTAGATACCACCAACTTGTTCATGCAAGCAACTTGGCCCTTGGGTCTAGGTAGGAGTACCGTACGTAGTTTCACCGAAAACTTGGGGTCTTCTACCGGGAAATTGTGCAAATTTCAGGGGCCTTTTGGCTATTAATTTTGAACAACATGAACACCGCCGCTATTGCAGCTGGAATGGCGTGCCATCACTTTTTTTTATCTTTCCCCACTTCTTTCATTTTTTTTTTTTTTTTCCATTCTCACTTTTGGCAAATAATAACGAGAGATATATTTAGTTTTAGAGGGTAAAAAATTATAAATTTTGGTACGTATTTAAGATAAACATGAGATTTACATAAAAATAATAATTTTTTAATTATTAAAGCCACTAATTTTCAAAACTAGTATATAGGACTTTCACGCCTTAAGATTATATCAGCATTATTCGATAATAATCTATGTCCAATTTTTACAACCTTATACTCATCACTTTGCTTTAATTATGTTGAGTTTTTTTTTTAATTGTTCTTCATTAATATATTTCCTAATGTCTGTATTGTACGGACATAACACTTCTCTAGAGGAACTCTGTGTTAGGCTGCCAGCTGTTTCAAATTAGGTGGAATTAATTTATTTTTACACATCAAGATCAATTTTTTAGCAGCAAATTAATCAAATGTAGCCCCAATTAAGTACTGAGGCTGGGGTTGGGTGGTGAAAATATTTCACTATTATTTATTATTTTATCATTATTTTTTACTTACTTTTTACACTGTTGTACTATTATTTATTATTTTTTCATTACTATTCACACAGTCTCTAAGATCACCTCATGACTACCCAAACACAACCTAAGAATGATATATTAATTGTAAATGATCTTACAAAATCAACATTCGATCGTTTCAAATGCATTATTAATGATGTAATTAAGCAAATATTCCATCACTGCCGGGATGCCTTTTAGATGATATTGTCTTTCTTTCTTCATTTTTCTTGATCAGTTGCATGTTTCTTAAGATCTGAAACCTCAACCAGACAAAATAATATCGTTATTTTATTTCCCTGTTGACGAAATTTCATATGAAAATTATAAATTGAAGGGCTCACTTTTATAGTTAATTATTTTTTCTTCTATTTTGTTAAACCTAGTTCACATTTTGTTTCTTTCACTTGAATGAGAAACAACATTTTACAACAGTTTTGATGTACGTACATGAGGTGATCAATTACAGACAATATATTGGGATATTATATATATAGTTTCATCATGTCATAAGTTTACAACAACGATCGCATGTTCCTCCTTATAATTCATATATATGTTTTATTTTTTCTTAATATATACTAGCATTGCTTCACTTATTTATATATATCTTTTAATTGTAGATGAAATATTTTGTAGGAATAAGGTTAGAAAGAGAGGGCAAAAGCGAGTCCAGCAGCCACGTTTTGCGTTTGTGACAAAGAGTGAGGTTGATCGTCTTGAAGATGGCTACCGATGGCGCAAATATGGACAGAAGGCTGTTAAAAATAGTCCATTTCCTAGGTAGGTCATGTGTAGCTACTTCGATCTCTTCAGTTAAAGAAATAGAAAATTTTCAGTCTTTCCCATGTCTGATATTTAACTCTCGTTATTTAATAATGCATTAATGAAACAAAAATAAATTAATTAAAATTTTCGTTTACAAATTACAGTACTACCTATTTCCTACTTATTAATGTCAATATCGTTTTAACTTGTTCTCTGTTTATTTCAGTTTATAGATTTTTTTATCATGACTTCAGTTTTTATTAGGTCCAAAATTATATGATCATGAACCCTTTATATCTTGATCTCAACACTTGTATTGCATTCAACATCCCATCACTATGCCATGTACGCAATCATGACTATTACTGTATGTACGTTTGAATTAATTTTCTCACATCATACAGAGAAGAGAAATGCAAAATGTCAAAGGAGAAATATATATATATATATATATTATATAGCTAGCTGATGCACCGGACGTAAATGCATGCAGGAGCTACTACCGCTGCACAAATAGTAGATGCACCGTAAAGAAGAGAGTGGAACGCTCATCTGAAGATCCCACTGTCATAATAACAACATACGAAGGCCAACATTGTCATCACACAGTACTTGGATTCCCCCGATCAGGTCATGGAGTCATTAATATTCATGATCAGAACTTTATAACTAGTAGTACTAGTACTACTGCTGGGCAGTTGGGCGCTGCTCCTCCGGTCTCACAATTTTATTATCCAAAAGTTCTTCATGAGTTACCTAAAGATCAAAATCCTTTTAGCACGACACATGAGTACTACTCGACTCATCATCATCATCAACAGATCATACCACATCATGAAGTTGGTAAAATATCCCATGCATTTCCCGAACCAATCCCACTACAGCTGGCTCCTACTAATGAAGGACTACTTGGGGACATGGTACCTCCTAACATGCGCAACAGATCATAATAAGAAAGGTAAGTAAGTAATAGTACCGTATCATGTTCGATTTACAGTAAATATATATGGTACCACTCTCAATATTTTAAGATGCAGGTGTGAATTTAGTTTCTTTATAAATCTAATGTGCTTTTGTGTCGGGGTACTGAGTAGCTAGCTAGCTGCGTCTTTGAGAGAGAGAGAAAGAGAATCCATTTTGAAACCATGCATTAGATCTAGTTCTAAGACTAGAATATTAGCACACTAACCCAAGTGGATGATCAGCCAGCAAGTATTCATGAGCTAGCCTTAGTACTTCTGAGGATGTCGAAGTGTACGTACCGTTTAAAATGCTCAAATGTTGGCCAGTTTAGAACCTTGCAGACAGCACTACTTGTTCTTCGTACATTTAATTCGTAGAATAACGCCCGCTCGCCTACGTACCAAAGATTTCCATTTTTCAGTCTTATTCACATGACAAGAGTACGTGCAATAATTTCCTAATTGGCTTTATATATGAATCATTCGTTAAATATGACTCATAGAAAATGAGTGTGTCGTTTAAAAGTTGTCTACCCCATATCCACGTGGCAGACTTTCTTGAGCTAGCCAGCGAGTCATTTAAAAGAGTCGGGATGTCTATTTTATTATTTGTTTTTGTTTCGGTTATTATTATTGTAATAATTACAATCATCATTATTATTATGACTCTGATCGATCATTGTGTTTATATCCAGCTTGTCAGTGTGAGTAGCTTAAAAAAAAAATTAAAAAAAAAAAAAAGGAAAGTAGAAATTACAATGCATTGAAATGATTAACCTGGAAGTTCTCATGTTCCTCATCATGTTTAGGTTTACTTCTATGTTGAAAAATCTTTTGCCTTTTTTTGTGGACCGCTGACGTCTAACACATAACCCCATCCAACAGCATGAACTATATAGGGGTGACCTTTGCTCCCTTACAACAATTACTTGTATTGGAGCACGCACTGACGATCGAGATCAGCCATCCACGCATAGTAATGATATAGCATTATGCATGCATGGCAGGACATGAATGATATGCTAATTCTGATTATGATATATAAATATTGTGAATCTATAATTGCTAATTACCCGATCTTTCTCAAATTTCTATCTCGAACTTCAATGATTAAACACTGTCGATTTGTACAGGACATGCATGCTGTCGGTAGATGGAACTGTAGCTAGCAGACAGTACTATATCCATCTTCATATTAGACATTAATGTAATGACAAAAGCAATTTTCATGGCAGTATAGTACTTAATGAAATCAGCTTTCATCCCCAAAACCCTTTTTTTTTTCCCTGTCATACATTTAGCGCCTGCATGCATGCATCTGATCTCCATCATATCATGCATGTTCATGGGAGTACCAGTGTTTGATCGTAATCGAGCATGAGATAATTTGTTTCGGTTTTGAAGATGATATTGATAATACATTAATATTATGTATAGAATCTCTTTCAAAACGGCTGTATAAATAGCGTACGTAACTTGTTTTTTTTTTTAATTAAATCAGGTTTTCGGCTTCCATCTTATATAAGATCAGTTAAACATGGATCATGTGAACCTTAAACTAGGCCTGCAACCCGGCCTGGATTAGTTGGATTTATGATCGACCCGACCCGAAACACCACAAATAAGGCGCCAATCCGATCCGATCCAACCCGATCAAAATAAAACGGGTCGAACCCGTATGACTCGATCAGACCTTCATCAACTCGTAACAGGGCCAAATGTTTCCTAAACCCACTAACAAAACACCCTCTTCCTTCTTCCCATTCACCCCCGTGGAAATCAGCTCACACAACGCCGGATTCTAAGCTCCTGGTTTGCCAGCACAATCCCCAATTCCTGGTTCAACAAGCAGATCTCAAAATCCATTAATTGAGGAGAGAGATACACAGAGAGGAAGAGTTGCCGAAACTTTTGGCGACAACGACGCAGTGGCCCACCAGCGCATCGATCGGGTCTATCTGCCAAACGAATGGGGGCTTGGCGCGGTACCATTTAAGGTGGAACGGGTCGAATGAGAAAGCAAAACTGGAGGGAGGACTGCATGTAGAGGAGGGACCGAAGGGACAAGACGTGATTAATCGGTGGCTGATCGATCTTCAACCACAAGCCGGACCGCGGGTCGTACGCTTGCGCCGTTGTGGGGTAAGAGTGGTGGGTGCTCTGTTTGTGGACAATGAGCCAGGGCTTGATGGGTTTCAGCTGCCGAAGAGACGAGAAAATGGGGTGATTTCAGGTGTTAGACATGCAACGTACGTGCTCGAGATCGATGAGAGGAACGTATGAGAGGATAATCTCCAGGATATCTCCATGGATCGAAGAAGTAGCAGAAGGGCGGCTAGGGTTTGAGAGCTAAAGATAAGATTCATTGTCTTGAATACGGACGGGTTGAAAATAAACATATACACCCGTTAATTAGTCGAGTTGCAGATCCGATCATATCATAACCCGTCAAATGCGGGTAGGGTCGGTCCACTATAAGCGGGTCCATCGGTTTTACGGGTTGTTTGCACAGCCCTACCTTAAACCATCTTTATTCTCACCACTCTAATTTTTGTTATAAATTAAAAATGTTTTAGCAAGAGATTTTATAAAAATAAATCATTATAATATAACATGACTTGATGCGGTATATCAGATTATAAAATTTTTTTATTTTAAAATATTAGATATTACCTATCACATGTAAATATTTTTTTATTTTTATAAATCTCTTTATAATTACTTTCTTTTATTTTATAAGTAAAATAGGCGCTCTATTTTGGCTGGCTTTAATTTTGGCCTCTCGCTTGGGAATCCTTACGTACATGAGAACTATGAAATAGTACTACTGTAAATTAAGAAAAGATCAAAAGAACGTACTGGACCGGTGGTCGGACCTGTTGCATGCGTGAACTTTGATGTTGCTTCAGATCATTTGCAGCCGATATTGCCTTTTTTTATGATTTTTTATTTTTAAAATTAATTCTTAGCTAGGCCAGGGTACGGAAGTACTTATTTTTCACCGTGATGCCGCAGTGTACATGGCTTTTGATCTGGGGTACTTTCTTTTGTCTTTGGCCAAGTGTCCTTACGTACAGAACAAAATTCTGAATCTTCTGAGACCATAAACCCTCTCCTCTGTCGCATTCGCTGTCTCGTAGTGCAAAGTACGTATTCGAATGCTATTTGGGCCAAGCTAGTGGTACTAATTCGTACGTATCAATTAGAGAATATATATCATGCTTGAATAATTTGTAAACGAATAATTTTTCATTTTTCATTGACCTACATTTCTAATTATAATCGCATATATTACTGGAAAATATTATATGCAAAATATATTTTCTAGAGAAATTTAACTATTTTCTTATTTGCGGGGAAAAAATAAAATAAAAGTACGTAGGTATATAGATTATATTCAGAAAATGCTCTGTGTCTCGACAATGGGTACTGGCATTTTTTTTATATTTAATGATTAAATAAGTATTTTTAAATAATATTATGATTTTCTTTAAATGTTTAAAAAGACTAAAAAAATGCAAGGAAAAAAAAAATAACCTTCTTGGCTGGTGACTACTTCTATCGGGCTAGCACTGTCGATCCATTATATTTTGTGATGCAAGTGCCCGCTACTGATATATATACTTCATGGTAAGCTAGCTTTGATGAGACGGACCGGTTGATCACCTACTAAAGTCCAAGTTAGTCATATGCATTTTATAATCATAGAGTATACAAGTCTCATGCATATTACAATACTTCTTTTGAAAAATATAGATAAATCTTGGCATTACATGAAGAAATCTACTTTTTATTGAGGCCATGTTTGGTTTCATAGATGGATTCAATCCATCTCATCTCATTTCATCTTATAATCTTAATATCTAAACATTATTCAAACATAAACATTTTTCATTTTTAAATTTTCAACTTTTTTGTCTAATAATTACCTGGTTAATTATTATAATTTTTCCAAACTTCTGAATAAAACATAAAAAATAATTCAACTTTTTTAAATTCTAAAATAAAATTTATATTCTAACAATATTTTTATTCCATTTTTTTCTCTCATTTCTCAAAATCTCAACCCATAAAACATCTTAATTCACACTACTATTCATAAACTATTACACAGTCATTTACAAATTTATCATCTCATTTCATCTATATATATAACTAAACGATGCATAATACTTGACTCCACTTTTCTTCTAAAAAAAAATTTCAAATTTATACATTCTAAATTAAATAATATATATTTATATAGTAGTACTTAATTTATGTATATATATATATATATATATGCATGCATTATATTATATGTCTGTATGTATGCAAACACGCACGAGAGCTTATAATAATTATTTGTATATTATGCGAAGAAACAATGCAAGCTATATATATATATATATACGTTTATCGATCAGGGCGTGGAAACTGGTCAATGAATGCAATATTGTCACATTTTTTTTGGGCATAGCTTTTCGACCCAGTTGGCGCCGACCAGTTTTCTGCTTCAGCGGCGCCTCTACCACGGTCTACCCCTATAATGAGTAGTGTATATACTATGTATATATAATGAATACTGATACGGTCACAAATAAATTATATAAAAGTAATTCTATAAATTGGTATAGTTTCATCTGATCCATAGATATGTTTTACAATAAAACTAACTTTATAATATGACAAATCATATCAAATCACATCAGTTTGTGGAATTACTTTTGTAAAATTAGTTTAGTTTCATGTAATCCGTCAGATATGTTTTATAATAAAAATAACTTTATAATATGATAAACCACATCAAACTCCATCAGTTTATAAAATTACTTTTATATAATCACTTTGTAAATATATATATATATGCACGATCCATCATTCCTCTTGACTCATCAAACAAAATCATGTTGAGATTCTCATGCGCGTGCTTACTAATTGCATTATGATATGAGTTCTGCTATATATAGTTATTAATTTTTGCATATTTCTTACACACTGCACTAATATGATTGATCAAAATAGTTATTTTATATTAAAAAAAGGACGCAGTCAATCACATTAGTGTAATACATAAAGAGTACGTAAAAGTGACTGTACATATAATTTTTATTCTAACATTGATCAGTTCAATAAGGTCTAATTATATATATTAGGTAGTCTTAAAAAAGAAATAATATTATATCTTAGCTACGTACTCATGACATTAATCTATTAATGCACTACCAAGTTTGATGGTTACAAGTATCATCATCTCTTTGAAACTATAAATCCCACAAAAGATAATTTAAACAAATGAGAAAGATAGAATAGTAAAGCAATCATGCATTATCTATGGTTTTCATATCATTTTATGCTCTCGTATATCTATATATGTATATATATACGATCGAGATCAATGCGAGATGGCTCAGATCATCTAAAATTTAGAATGTAAGAAATTAATGAATGATCATGTAATCACACCTAGATTATATTATAAGAGTAGTACTAGCTAGCTAGCCAGCTAGCTAGGAGGTGGTTCTAGTACTGTTCGATGATCTACACTCACACGACTAGTACTTAATTCATTAATTTGATCATATATATTCTCTCAAATCATATAATATATATTATTGGAATATGTGATTCAGGCCACATCTAAAGAGACTGCTTGCCAGCTGTGATCAAAGCCCAAATGACATCACTACAACAAAATTGGGATTTAGTGACACTTTAGAATTGGTGACAGTCCCCAAACTATCACAAAAAATCAGTTTTTGTGACGATTTATACAAACCGTCACTAAATGTAGATAAGAATTCATCTGACGTTCGAATGTAGACAAATTTATATTCGAACGTTACATGGACGTTCGAACATTAAAGATTTTTAAGTGCGAACGTAATATTTTTTGGTGCCAACATTCGAACGTTAATCAGTAACATTCGAACATTGGTGGGTGAAGTTCGAACGTTGGATAGAGTATTTGGTAAATATGACTATAATTTAAATTTCATGTAGTT
Source organism: Carya cathayensis (assembly GCA_011037825.1). Lineage (NCBI taxonomy): Eukaryota > Viridiplantae > Streptophyta > Magnoliopsida > Fagales > Juglandaceae > Carya > Carya cathayensis. Next base: position 1,803,505 of record QGSO01000168.1, on the reverse strand, counting down.
TTTAAATAAAATAATGCATCCTTTGTGAACAATTATTACAAATTTAAAGAGATTGAAATTTGAAGCACAATGATTTAATATTAAAATTGGATAAGCTAATTGTGGTATATTATATGCTATATATATAATTTATAATACACTATATTATATACTAGTTAAGTATATAATATATATAGTCTAGTACTATATACTATACTATTTATAGTCTAGTATATATTATATAATATATATAGTATATATATACACCCATTATATATTATATATATAGTCATTACATATAATATATTATATAGTTAATATGTTAATATTATATAGTTAATATATATAGTATATATTATAGTATATAGTTAATATTATATATAGTTAATATAGTATATATATGATTATATATAGTATATTATATATTATTTATAATATTATATATAGTATATTCAAACATTCAAACGTATATACAGATACGTTCAAACGTTAAAATTTAACATTCGAACGTTACTTTTTAAACGTTCGAACGTATATGAGAACGTGAAAAAATGTGGAAAATTTTCCACTCATTTTTAAATTACGTTCGAACGTTAAAATTTAACATTCGAACGTTACTTTTTAAACGTTCGAACGTATATGCATATACGTTCGAACGCAAAAAAATGCGGGAAATTTTCCACTCATTTTTAAATTACGTTCGAACGTTAAAATTTAACATTCGAACGTTACTTTTTGAACGTTCGAACGTTACTTTTTAAACGTTCGAACGTCATATCAAATCAGAGTGTTTTTAATGAATAAATGCACGGGAGGAAGCAGAATCATTTCTTCTGCTTCTCCCGTGCGTGAAAGAGAGAGTGTGGGTGAGAGAGGGTTGTGGGTTAGAGAGAGTGTGTGTGTTAGAGTGAGAGAGAGAGAGTAGAGTGAGAGAGGGTTAATATTTTTGCTCTCTCCATTGATTTTGGTAAGAAAAAACTCTTTTTTCCTTTAAATGTTTTGCAATTTTATGATATTTATTTTATATTTTATATATATATATATATATCTTTAACTAACTAGTGTTGTGATTTTTTTGAAGGATTGGTTGTTGTGACTTGTTCAAAACTTGTGATTTGTAAGAGGATATTGTGAGTGATAGGTATATTTCTAAACTTTATTACTATGTTTATATATTTTGTTGTGATTTTGTTATGTATAATGAGGAATATTTTGATGTGTATAATGTGAGTTGATTGTGGATTTTGAAGGATTAGATATGGGTATAATATTATGAGTTGAGTAGTGAATTTTGATTGTATATATTGTAAATATGTTGTGAATTGGATATTGGTGATGAATTAGAAAGAATTGAATTGTTTATGTTGATGAATTAGAAGCAAATCTTTGTGATATGGATTATGTAATATGATGAATTAAAATGAAAAATTGTGTTGTGTGTATGCTTATTCTTAAAATGAAAATATAAATATTGGTGTATATTTATAGATTAAAATGAATATGTTTTACAATTGTGTATGTGTATTTGAAGCAAATGTTGTGGTTATTTTTTTGTGACTATGTTTTGGTATTTGTGAATTAGTTATTATTGTACATATGTATTTGTGATTTTTGAATTAGTTTAGTCTATGGGGAATATGTTTATATATTATGAATTTGTGTTTACAGTATTTATTAAAATTGTTGGAAATATGTGAAATATTGTGAATTTAATTGTGAATATGTTTATATATTGTGGAAATATATGATATCATTTTGAATAAATTTGTGAACTTTTATTGAATATGTTGGGAATAATTTATTAAAGTACGCAACATGTTATTAATTTAATTTTTATTTGTATTTTTTTTAAAACGTTACTTATTTCTTATTTTGCAACATTTTTTTTTATCAAATGAGTATATGAGGTCAAGACAGCAAAAGTTGGAGTCTCTCTTGGAGCAATAGTCTGATTTAGAGATGCGTTTGCAGGAGCAACAGAGAGACCAGGAGGAAAGAATATGTAGTGAAGTCTAAGAACAAATGCAGAGCGAGATGAGAGTTCAGATAGGGCATGTTATGTCACTACAGTAAAATCATGGTGGGCGAGGAAAGAAGAAGAAATGAAATCAATTCAATTTTCTTAATATGTAGAAATTTTAATATCTAATTTTGTAACTATATAAAACATTGTTAGTTGTTAATTTGATGGTGTAATATGATGATGCAATTTGTATATTTTTTAATTTTATGAAAATAGTATTTTTGATCTATACGTTTGAATGTGTATAACAAACATTCGAATGTTGGTTCACATTAGAACTAACGTTCAAATGTAATCACACAAAATTACGAAATAACGTTCGAATGTAAGATCCAACGTTTGAATATATTCACTTTCAAAATGAATGCAACGTTCGAATTTTTAAATGATTTACGTTCAAACATTTTTTTTGATGTTCCAACGTAAATATGATACGTTCGAACTATAACAAACGAACGTCAACTTTTTTCATTCGAATGTCAATCGGTCGGGTTAATGTTCAAATATTCTGTTGGACGTTACATTTTGTGACAGATTTCAACCGTCACAAAAAATCCCACGTTCAAACGTGTCATCAAACGGAAGACCTCCAACCGTCACTAAAAATATTTTTTGTGACGGTTGAATAGTAAACTGTCACCAATTGTTTTCTGTGACGCACATTAGGTGACAGTAGTCGTGACGGTTTCGAATCGTCACCAAATGTCTTTCGTGACATTTTAGTCATTGTTTGTGACGTTTTCCTCTGTCACAAAAGACCAATTGTGTTGTAGTGCATGACATTCCACGTTTTGGAATATTGAACGTACGTAGCAATGGAGAAATTAGTATACATATATAATATATTCTTTCTGGACATGACCACCCCCGACGTCGACCCTCATCCAAGATAGACTTCAATAAACTCCAATAATTTTGTGCATGCATTCCTGCTGTCTTGATGATCTGCATGCCATGTATATGTATGCAACATGCATGTATGGTGGCTGATGAGTGATGTAGCCCGATTGCGTGGCGCTCACATATATAATATAATGTGAAAATATCATTAATCATATGATCGAGTACTGCCAGTATGAGGCCGATATTTTTTCATTAATTTATAAACAAAATGATCTTACCTACTCATTTATTTGGATTCAGATTAATTTCCTAGCGTTTGAATAAAAATATTTTATATAGTGAAATGAAAATGAGATAATATTAATGTAGTGTATACAATTTTCCTTCAAAATTACTAAAACGGCTTCCTTTTATTGCCAAGTTATCGGCACTTAAAAGAGGTTCTCATGAGCGGCAATTTCCAAGTGTTGGGTATGCTTAAGACTGCCGCTACAAGTTTAGCGGTCGTTCTATTTTTTCTTTTCTTTTTTCTTGTAGGGATCATCTGTTTTCTAGAGATATTAATTTGGTAAAAACAAGTTAAATGGAACATGTATATGTTTTGAACAAGTTGTAAATTAAGTAGAACATGGATACGTACCCACCCACCTACTTATAAGGCTGAAAAAAATATATATAAAAAAAGAAAAGAAAAGAAAAAAGAAGCTAATTCTATTCTCTCTCTCTCTCTCATTCTTCTCATCGACATCTGCCTTTCTTCTTGCAGATCCTAGGTCGTGGGTCAGTCAACCTGGTTGTAGCTGAGAAACCCACGGCCATGGTTGTTGATTTCTCAACCTAGTTTTAGTCGAGAGACCCACAACTATGGCAGTCGGTCTCTTGAGCTAGTTGCAATTCATGAAAAAGATGTGGCCAACAGCCATGGGTAAGTTTTTTTTACTATTTTTTTTAATGTCTAGTTGGAACCAAAGTTTTGAATACTGTTTCAGTGGTCGTTTCAGTTAAAGCACTAGAATGAAATATTTTATATATAATTATATATTATATATAAAAATTAAAATATAAAAAATTAAATATATATATATATAAACCTTTCCGATCCAGTGTTAAAAAAGGAAAATCGAAACCGGACTAATTTTGTTCCATTTTGAGAAAAATGAAACCGATATCGGATCGAACCAAACCCGGTACCAGACCAAGCCCATTGATTCGGTCTAATTTGGTTTACTGATTCACTGATTTTTTTTTCACCCCTACATATTAGTGAAGAAGAAGTCTGATTTGCTGCTCCAAGACCACCTCTAGGCTATGCATGTGCCACCAGCTAAACTAGAAGTTGCGGAACTTCAAGCCAAAACAATCAGTGTCATAAACAGATGGGCATGTGAGCTCACACTCTATTAAGGTTGTGCATGGTTCTCTTGCATTGCCACACATAGGGGACGAGGCCCAGGCTAGGCCCTGGCCTGCCTAACGCATATATATACACATATATATACATATATATTTTAAAAATAATAATTTTTTAAAAAGAAAACGATGTGGTTTTGGGTGCATGAGTCTTATCTTGCATCAATCATAATGCACGGTTTGAGTTCCTAGGCCATTCCTACGACATGTTACCACGAGTTTCATACAAAAAGTAAGGGTCATCGTGATGATCAAGTGGAATGCTTTCTTATTGACCTCACTTGATAGACTGATTGAGAGATTTCCCTGGCATATCATATGTGGTGTCTTCGAGTCGATTGACAAGGTAGAAGGGGCTCCGAGGTAATCTTGTATATTTTGGTATGTGTTGGATGATTTGAAACAAGCAAATAAGCTTGCACGTTGGCTAGGTGGAAGTGATTCCTGATTGAACGATGAAGTGATTTCCCTGCCTGGTGTTTTTATGTGATGAGATTTTACGTAATGAGATTCTATGTGAGGAGATATGATGAGTTTTATGTGCTTGAGAAGAGGGTGATTCCTCGCCTCGACAATAAGTACATGTACTTGAGATTTGCACAAAGGTTAACTCCTTAGAGGGTGATTCTATATCATGCTTATATACTTGTTTTTTTCTCAGAGAGTAGTTCCTCGCCATGACTGGAATGCATGTGTTTTGCTTAGAGGGTGATTCCTTGCCATGCACAAATATATGATTTTACAAATATTTTACATGAAACTGTTCATTAAATCTTTGCACCCATTGTTTCTCATTAGCAATCTTGACGTAGCTATTTAACTTACCTATGGTTTTGTTTATCAAAACCGTAGACTTTGATGTAGAGGTAGCGCTAGAAAAGGTTCCTGAGGAAGAAGGACTGACCTCACTCAAGCGATAGTAATAGAGGCATGTCGCTGTTAATCGTTGTTTGTATTAGTTGGGAGAGGTACCATTTAGTTGGATGACAAATCATGCTTGGTCTGTTGTACTCAAATGTAGGAAATGAACAGACGGTAATGTGTAATATTATTTGGAAAGTGATAGTGACATATACATATTCGTCTTAATGAATGAACCTATTTCCGATTTAGACCTCTAGTATAAATAGCATTTAGTCTTTGACTAAACCTTTTCTTATTCTGCTGCAATATAGATGTCTATCTACTTACACGTGCACTTCCTTGTGAAAATTGCACACCTATCCCAATCAAATTCTGAGGTGCTGTTGACCGCTTGGCATCCTTGACACTACGGACCTCGCTAAGTCCTTTATCGAGGAACGAAGCACCACACCAAGTATATATCTCTTTCTCTCTCTCTCTCCTTGATTTCCTCTAAGACCAAAGTTACCATACAACTTTCTCCCCAAACTTTCATCCATTACCTAAGTCATCGTACTCCTCTATTCGAGAGAGTTGATAACCACAACATTTGGTTCCATAATAACGATCACAAATCTATGCCAACAGCAGCAGCACAACTCTACAATGGACACTGCTACCCCATAACTTAGGAAAGCAACCCATCATGAGACTATACAAAAAACCACCAATCAAGGTGGCTCTTCTCTTAGGCTTCGTTTGGCAACCCATCTCAATTCATTTGATCTCATCTTATCTTCTTCTCAAACATATTCACTTTTCAATTTTTTAATTTTTTTCATTCAATCATTACCTAATTATTATAACTTTTTCAAATTTTAAAACAAAAATAATAGTAATAAATTATATTCTAACAATATTTTAATTTTATAATATTTTTATTCAACTTTATTTTCTCTTATTTTTCAAAACTCAATAAAACATCTTCACTCTAACTATTTCACTATTATTTACATATTTATCATGAGAAAACCTAAAAACTAATCTAGTTGGTTTTCTTCAATAACCAGCCCTCCAATAGCAATCCGGCACATAAGCTTTTTATTTTAATTTTCCTCCATTTGCCTACACCAGAACAGAACAGAACATAGTCATTTCTTACATGTTCCAACCCAAACCCATCCCCACCCCACTCCATCCCATCCGAAGTCGCCTTCCCAACCCAAACTCATATCCACCCCACTCATCCTCGACGACAAAGAACACAACAAGCCAGTGAACAGCAACTCAATGGAAAGCAACTTGATATGGACAGCAGTCAACCCTCACAGCCCTCCCGGACAAAATTTCGACCCCCAAAAACGTTGTTGTGTCCTTCACAAAGACAAGAAATCTCATTTTCAAAATGACATGTCTTTGTGTATACTTATTTTTCTCTTTTCATGCTTAGTATTGTATTGGAATTAGATCTCATTTTGAAGTGATTGTAATCTGGTCTATGGGAATTATCTCGGCATATAGATTGATAACTTATCTAAGAATTGAATTGTAACTGTTTGTAAAAAAGACTCAAAGGCGTGGCCACTGCTCATTTGCAACCTCACCCATTTTATTATGTACTATCACTAGTACACTAACTAAAAAATTACTAGTGGCAAACAAATGAAATGAAAAATTACCATAGCCGTGTGAATCTCCCAATTCATTTTTGTGAAATTGGGTTTGCAAAGTTCAAGCAATGAACTGTCAGTGGTCAAGTATGTTTGAGCACATTGTTTTTGTATCCTTTCAATGACGAAGCTTTTCAAATGAGTTTATTACTAGACTATTCGAATAGAGTTGGTGTTTTAATCAGCAGTGACCATGTAAACTATCGGCAGACTTTTGCATGTTTATGAAATCATATTTTTATGTTTTCATCAAGGGCTAATTATCTTTTGGACTCAGTTGTATTAGTGATAACTTGCATATCAAAAATGGAGAAAGAGTTTATGTTCAAATTAGACCCTTGTAATAGCATTTGCATGTTGGATTTGAAAATCTCATTTTTTGCACTCGACCGTAAATGCTAATGACAATGGTGTACTTCCTTTTCTTTGACATATAGTTCTCTAACATATGTTTCTATGGCATAGATTCATATTTGAGTTTTTTTCCCATATATGCTTACTTTCTTCCATATTTTCCAACAAATGACAAGTTTGGGTTCTCATTCCGATTCAAGTTCATGGACTTCAAGAGGAAAAGACAAATCAAGTTTGGATAGGCCACTTTGCTATTGTGGCATTCCATCGAAACTCCGAATCTCTGAAAATGTAATAGTTTTGGCAGAAGATTTTACAACTGCCCAAACTATAAGATTAATAAATATTGTGAGTTTTTTTAATAGATTGATCTTGAAAGTGAACAAAACTCATGCTGCAAGATGGCGTTGGAGTTAGCTCAACGAATGAATGAGAGGTAATTTTGTGAACATCACTTGCTCGAACAAGCAAAATATAAAGTAATGGAGAAGAAGTATAAGGGAACCTTGGCATTGTTGACATCATAGTTGTTTTTTATCGAGATTTTTGCTGTAATTTTTATGTATCCCAAAAATATTAGTGTATATTGTGCAGTGCTTTGACTCATGTAAGTTGTTTTAGCTCTAGCTTCGGACAACTCATTTGTAATGAATATGTAAGCTGTAATTTTATTGCATCACTTGCACTTTCCCTGTTTTGAAAAAGTATTTGCATGACATGCATGCCTACTCAAATTCATCATTCCCAACTGTGAAAACACATTAAGTTATCAGATCAAATATCTCCAAGTACATAAGTTTGGGACTATTTTGCCTACTCAAATATTTCCAACTGTGGAATCCAAGTTAGTGTGTTCGACCTCAGTTGTATATCCAATATCCCTACATAAACAACAAATACAATAAAAAGAAAAAAATTAAACTTTGAGTAAAAATCAATAAATAAAAAATATTCAAAATCTACAATACCTGACCGAGTAACCGTTGTTCCTAGCATGTCCCTCATCTTTGCAAATGTTACAACACATTTTCTTGGCTGGTTGACTCTCTTTTGAGTTTTTTGCTCTCAAAAACTTTGGACAATCTTTTGTGGGCACCAATGGAGGATCCTGCACCGTCTGTGAAAAATTCGAGATAACCTGACTTCTTCTACTGAACCCATTCATTGATTGACTCCCCTCCACGTAGGCAAATTTTTTTTTATAGGTAATAAGAAATTTTATTTGAAGTAAATAAGCATAGCCAAGTTCACAAAAAGTACACAAGTATACCTAGGAAATTTGTATATTCAATATCTTCATGATCTTCCATCAAAATTAGCTCTTTATGGGCCTTGTTTAAGGTAAGGGAGAGGTGGTCCAGTTTCTTTTAGTCGTCCCAAGTTCCGCAATGACGTAAAATTGTACACACTGGATATGCCTACAGAAAATTCCCATAAAGTCAAACATATGGTATGTACAAGTCACTTTATCTCCTCCCCCTCCAAGGTCATAATATAGAGAGGGGTGTCTTTGCTATGAGGTGCCACTATAGAAGTCTTGCTTACGCCCTATTGCACAATTTGGTTGATTAGTAGCGTTGGTTACTAAAAAGCTCATTTTGAAAATTCATGAAAGACTTTCTTGTATACACTATGCAAGCATCTGCTTCAATTTTGTAACATGTTTTCAATATGGCATGGGTAGTTTTTGTTCTCACATCCATTTCTTTCTCTTTAAAACAACATACATCTAATGTTTTCTCATATTGATACACAAAATCACTAACCATAGTGCTGGAATGAACATAATCTTTGAAGAACTTATTCATACTTTCACTTCTTTGAGTTGTTGACATGTCGGCATAAAATGTTGAACACAAGTAAGCTAAAACCCACTTCTCCCGTTAGTTACAAAGATTCCACAGTCATGTATTATCTCCTAGTTCATACTTTACTAATATAACACTTCATTCCTAATCCAACTCATCAATTTTAATTGTCTCATGAATAAAATGATGGAAAAGGTTTTGAAAGTCCATAAATATGTTATATAAATGACCCAAATGTTCAAAAAAAAATTGTAGAATATGCCACAAGCACAACCTATGAGTTGTATTTGAGAATACCTCTACAATGGCCTTCGCTATAGCCTTGTCATCATTGATAATTATGGTTGCAATGGCACGTCCAAGCATTGCCTCTTACCATGTTCTCAATAACCATGTATATGACTTAGTTGTTTTGTTAACTAACAAGACACAACCAAACATTATAGTTTGGTGATGATGGTTAACTCTAGAAAATGAAACAAATGGCATCTTATAAATATTTGTCAAACATGTATTGTTGAATGTTACAACATCTCCTAAATATTTTGTATGCAGCTCTTAATCAAGCATCGACTCATAAACAACTTCCCATAAACCCATTATCATTAACTTGCATGGTGTACACAAATTCATAATCTTTATATTGTCGACTAACAAAATATGCATATAACCTTTGTGCATCTCTCTCTTCAAATAATTTTATCCTTTTGTTCTCCAAGTAATTTTTTACATCCTTGACAATATACCCAACATTAAAGTCACCCCCTACTTCTTTACTCAACATCGATATTATCTTCCTTGTCGGTACACCGGACTCATTTAAAGTCATAATAAGTTTTTTTTTTAACACGTATCACTCCCCTATGTCCACAAAGCATACCAGTACTTCTTGATATTAGTAGCACGTGATTATGTTGAGCACAAACTTACATACTATCAACCTTTCACCCTCTTGTTTTTTTATCCCTATTAATGCTTTACAACCAATCTTTGCCTCAGTGGGTTCTGGAATTATTCATTTTTTTTGTTTGCTCATTTCCGTCGAAATCGTTCCCTTGAGTAAACATAGTTTGCAACAATTAATTTTTTTCTCCTCTTTCGACAATTGAGTATGCTAGGTCCGAATGGAAAAACCTTTTCTTCTTCAATACGCCTTGTAAAATGTTTGGGCGTCTTCTTCATCATCAAATACCATACCGATGAATGACTCATTTAAACCACTACTCGAACAAGGAATCAAATTCACTCCATCATCCACACTGACTCATCTTCCACATTCACTATATTTTCTATATTCACATCATTTTCTACATCATCTTCCAAATTTACATCTTCGACATTCACATCTTCTATATCTTCAACTTTTACACATGTGACTCGTCATTATCTCAACTTCATCACTATCAAAACTCCAAATTTGATCCTTTGTTATAAAATTAGAAACAAAAAGTCAATACAAACATCATGCACACACATCAGATAACAACCAGGAATGTAAAAGACTTCAAAAATATTGGGGCTCTGGGTCATATTATTATGCAGCTAAAAAGTGAGGTGATGAGTGTTTGGGGCCTTTTCGTGATGTAATTTTTATGCCATTTTCATTTCCCCAACAACACAAACTCACACCAAATCTATGTAATTTTTTTACTCCCAATCCAAACATCTTTGTATTAGAACGGTCTTTGAAATCCTTTGTTACCAAAAAAATTAACATTTCTTTACGAAATAAATTCTTAAGAGCCACACAATTTGTTCAAACTCCAATTACAAATAAACATAACTCTGACTATTCAAAAGATATTCAAATACAAAGTGCAAAAATCAAACCATTGAGTGGGCAGCTACTATGGTGGGCGACGGCAAGTGTAGTGGGCAATGGCAATCGTGGTGGGCAACTGGAAGTGTGGTCAGCAACGATGGGGTCTCCGTTTGGTGGCGACGATGGCGAGTTGCTATGGTCAGTAGCGGCAGCGACAAGTTACTGTGCAATGGGGAAGGGTTTCGGTGGAGGAAAGAGAAAACCAAGAGAGACTTTTTCAGAGTAATTCAGTTTTGATCACCTGTATTGTTGTTTATTGTCCTAATTCACCACTTTCTTACGTGTCTTATGCTTATTGGAGTGTTGTTTTTCTCCTATAAACAATAGGGTCATCTAGAAGCTAGCATTTCTGATTTATCATCTCATCTCATACTCTAAACGAGGCATTAAGACTTTAGGCCTTGAGAGCAATAGAACAGTCCCTATAGGTCTATTTCCAAAATTTTATTCTCTTTTGTAGCTTGGTGCAATTTAATTTGGAGTAGTTGTTGGGAGTCGCCACCCTCTTATATGTTTAAAATGTTTAATAATTTTCTGTCTTTATTTCAATCTTTTGTTTGTAATCTTCTAGCTCATAACACGCAAAAAAAAAAGGGCATTCCAAATAGCTAAAGCTTGGGGGGGATGAGTGGCAAAGAAAAAGAAAATGAGTGTAATGCCAATGGCTCTCCCACCGCAGACAATAAAGTATAACCCCACGTACATGTCGAAGTAACATGTCGGTTTACTTCAAGCAAAGCCGTATTACGCCTTGGAGCTGATTGGATATAAAGTTAAAAAGTCTTTTAAAAAAACTGTTTAGTCCCTGCAGCAGCAGCAGCAGCACTTTCGTCGAAATGGCAATGGACTTGGACATTGCTGCATAATGGCAGACCCATTACAAGTCCCTTTATTAAATTGCTTGTCTTCTTTTCCCACATAGTTTCTGAATTTTTGAGAGGAGCAACGAGGACAACCCATATTCAAAACCCACTTTAATCGGCACCTCGCTTGCGTGAGAGTTTCTACTTCCCAGCTGTTCCTCGATTCAAATAATTATGCAAGCAAGCAAGCTGACTCCAACCCATTTCACAGATGAGCTGATTCTCTTCCAGTGCTTCTTGATTCTGCCCGATGCAAGCTGACCTGAGCCCCATGAGATAATAAACAAGAAAAAGTTGTCCCTTTCCAGACCCAGAAAAAAAGAAAAACAGAATAATTAGAATAGGACAGATGCAGAAGATAAATGGGATGATATTGCAGATCGATCAGTACAACAGCCACCTCCTCCTCCTTCCACTCACTCTTTCACCCTGGAATAATGACAAGTGCTTCGACTTTAATTCCTTTCATAGATATTATCCCAATCAAGCCTTTGAGCTCGAGAAATTTACTCAACCACTCAAAAATATTCCCCTTTTTTTGCCGACCCATTTAAGTATGTGAAATGGAGAATCTTCAACAGACGTCCTGTTTCACAAAGTTAACTGAATTGTAGCCCTTGTCTGCACTAAATACAAGGAATTTGGTTGAATACAGGAACAAGAAGAAGTAGGGCCATTACCATTAGAGACATCACTAATCCAGCCAAATTTCTGTGGGAAATTCTGCCCGTCAGAGTGGGATATTATCAGATGCGCACGTTGCAGGCAGCAATTGCAGGGAGAAATGAGTTGGGACTTCACCAATATTGACAATGTATTATGAACGTGAAAACACAGTACTGGTAGACATCGAACTTCAAGAGGAAACTTCCCTTACAACCTTAAGAACGAAACTTTACCCATCAAAAGCAGGTGGTCCTCGACTCTCTATTACACTTGAGAAAAGTATTTCAACAGTGAAATTCGTTCAACTGATCGGGTGTGTGTGTGTATTATATAGGGGATTGACGTCAGATCCTTTTTATGGGAAGCTTTTGAAACCAGGGCCTAGCTCAACCCCATCCCCATCCAATATTACGTACGCTACTCAAGATTCAAAGCTGAGAAATGTTCAGAGATTTTTGCAGCGTATGGAAGTATATTTCATTAGACGAGGCTAATTAGAACGAAAGAACTTGAAGAAATGAAGAATTTAATTCAGTACACATATGTCGGGTTTGCGCTGCTGTAGGCTAATGAACTCAACATTCTGGAGTTAATAACATCCACCATAATGCCACTCTTGCTCCTAAATCTTGTCATCTTCGATCATACTTATGTAGCACAACTTAAATGATTTCAATTTACCCACCAAGCACTTAAAATGTGCCATGTTACGTACGTGTGTGATTGAGATGGCATAATTCAAGACGAATGGCATTGTTCTAATAACATTAAACAACTAAAGAAATGATATTCAAGTGCAGGAAAGAGTGCTGCTTACAGTGAAGAAGCAGTAATGGAACATTTAGCTCTACCTAACACCCTTAAATCTGAAGCAAAAATTCAAAATGAAAAACCAAAAAATCTGGCCAACTTGTCTGTACACCCTCACATCATCATGGAAGTATGACCGAGAATTTAAAAGCTAACCACCAGCAAAGTCATGCTTGTGGCTGTTTGCAACCTACCATGGCATGAACTCAGCCTGTCCATCTGCCTCTTCCTCAATGGGTGCAGGAAGATTAAGATCAATTAGGCCAGGAAACTCAGGGAGCTCTTGCTCGATGATAATAGTTTTTTCTTCAGAACCTCCAAAAAAATGAGACCTCTTGTGACCACCTAAAGCTTGTCCCGACCTGAAAACTCTGAAGCAGATTGGGCACTCATGCCCCTTGCTTTTCTTTGGCTTGTCAGAATGGCCAGAGATGCTTTGATTTTTTGAGATTTTGACACCGCAAGACTCGAGGGTTTTACTGCAATGCTTTGGGAGAGGAAGAGAATGATCAGTGTCTTTGTTGTTTTCGCCACTATCATATATAGACTCCCAGCACCCATTGATCTGTGTATGGGTGGTTCTGTGCGCTCCCAGAGCCCGACGAGAATGGAAGAACATGTTACAATTCTCACACTCATATTTCTTCCTCTTCTGAGCATAAGAACCCTTTTTGGTTCTCATTCTCGAATTACCCACCACGAAAGCTCTCCCCACTTTATCATATCCTTCATTTCTAATCAATCCCCCAAATTCAGACGTCACACAATTGAATCTGTTCGAAATTTTAGCCAATTCAGCATTAAAGCCTCCAGCTCCAGATCTATATTCCTCTCTGGGCTTCTTCAATTCACCACTCGTAAGAGATCCATCCACAGAAACATCTGATTCAGCCTTTTTGGGTCCATTCTTAAAATACCCAGAATCAGAATTATCGGAAAAACTAATCTCAGAAGTTCTCAAATCATCTCCTTGCTTCTTCGGCTTAACAGATTGATTCATGTCAGATGCATAATTCCCACCATTCTTCATTGTAATTTTCACCTCGATAGTCGATGATTTGGCCTCTAAAACCACTGAATTGTTATTGGAATATTCCACCACCGAACTCAAACCAGCTCTACAACCAGAGTCCCTTGAAAACATCATCAAACTCAAAGCCGCCTCTTCTTGTTCTTGTTCAATCTCCGAGACAGATGAAGAACCGTTTGCCAAAGGGTAATCCTCAAGAGTCTTGTACCTCGTTCTTTTCGATCTCCTAAGCTTCCCCGAAGCCGATGTCCTGGTAACTGATTGACTATCAATTTCTAGTTTCTGGTCCTCATTCATCTTCTCTTTCTCGGAGTGACAAGCCATGTGACCACAGAGAGCTTTCAACGACTGAAAGCCTTTGCCACATTCTTTACAAATCCTTTCATGCAATGAGCTAGAACTCGAATCCACAAACCTCCATGTTCTCTTGGGCTTCTCTCTAAGACCGTAACTAGAATTCCAACCGCCAGTTTCGGACCCTGAATCTCTCTTGTTCTTGCTTCCGCCATCCATAGATGGAAACTTCATTCCCTTTCCATTAACTTCTGCTTCTTCTTTTTCAGCTGAATTCCCATTCATATGGGTTCTGATGTGCCCACCCAAGGCCTTCCCGGATGGGTACCTTTTGTTGCAAAACTTGCAAACAAACTTCTTCCTTTGCTTTTCTTCCATTGATTAATCAGGCCAGTTTAACCAAAGATACCCAGCAAGCAAAACAAAATGAGAAAACAAAGTCTTACCTCAAATCTGCAAGAACGGTACATTCCATAATCTCCTTCTACCAAGAGCAGAAGAAGTGAGAAAGCAGGCACAGATCGAGGAGTTCAGCGACAGATCACGAAGTTTCTTGCTTTATACCAGTGGCGATAAAGAAGAATCACAAAGGACTAGGATGTGACAGTTTGGTGAAGTACGACACCCGACCCACAAAAAGGGTCCCTTTAAATTCCATCTCCGTCTACTCTATCCCCTCTAGAACGTTCAAAACGTAATGGATTTTGAAAAGAAAATTCGGAATTGTGAAGAAATGGGTCGCCAATGATGGGGACGAACAGGCCTAGGAAGAACAATCAAAGCAAAGGCTAGACTCTCTCTCTCTCTCTCCCTCTCTCTCTCTCTCTCTCTTGTGTTGTAGTTGGAGGAGAATTCCATGCATGGAAGCAAAAGACTAAGAAGGGAATAAAAGATAGGCAGCACGTGTACTCCGTTGAGAACCTTTCGCTGATAGATCGAACGGTCAGGATTCGTGGGTGTTCAGAAGATCTGACGGGGTAAGGAGTACCAGATATGGCAAACTGAAACTGAAACATTCAAACTATTCCTTAATTTTGTCTTTGCTTGGGAGAGCTCCAATAAGTGAAAGGTCATATGTATCTCCAACCGTTGTTTGTTTTGAGCTCCCTCATTTGGTCCCATTGAAAGGGATATTTATTTATTTATTTATTTAGGATAATATTTTCGTCACCTTCTCTTTGTTTTGCATCAGCTACAATGCCCCGTCTCCATCTTTCTTTTGACCTTTGGAAATAGTAAAAATTATAAAATAAAAAAATAACACAAAAAGTTTCATCAACACCACCCTGTTAAAAAAATTAACATTTCCCCACTTTTCCTGCTTGAATGTTATTAACTTGTAGCATAAATGGAGCCATTGATCAAAGTGAAGTGATGCATTGAAACAGTATTGCTCCTTCAGTCTGCTTCTTCTTGTACAAATCTTTTGTAAAAAAATAATTCCGTTAATAAAGAATAGTTTCTTTTATACTATTTTTAGGTAAGATTTACTTTTTTTTATAAAAGCTTGTATGAGATTTGTCTATTTAGAACTTCTACAAATCATTTCTTTACTGTGGATTTGATCATTCATGCTTCAGATGCGCTGTAAACTCATTGAATTCTGTTTGCATTGTCGAAGCTTGATTAAAGTATATTTAGCCACATAGAAAATGAATAAAGTGAGAAGGGAATGGAGGGCTATGCCTATGTAAAGTGACTTGTCCACATAAAGCCTATGAGCTATAGATTCATCCAAATTCCCACCGGTTCTGGTTAGAATGCTCAAGAGTTGAAAGAACAAAAGAGAATTAGATTGTTGAATAGCTTGAGTTGTTTGCAGTACTATCAATTTAAGCCCACCACTGTAATGATTAGGCCGAACTTTTAATTGCACCGTTTTAGTTTACATATGAATTCAATAGTAACAGCACATGCCATCTAAATTAAAGAAAGCAAATAAGCATTAAGAGATAAGAAATGTCTCATAAAGTGAAACCCTTTTAAAAAAAATTTTAAAGTTAAAACACTCAAGGGAGACATACCAAGAAGTAAATAAAATTCAGACTTTGCAACCATTCCCTTCTACAAAACTTTTGCAAAGCAAAAATCCCTACTTGGCACGACCAAACAACTCGGTATAGGCATTTACTTTTGAGTGCTATTGTCAAGAAGCTCTAATTAGTTCATGGCTCATTATTGAAGTGTGACCGACGGAAAGTTTTGTCTGTAACATTCTCATAGAATTAACCTTAAAATATAATGCAGTGTAACAGTGACTTTTATACTTTTAAATAAAGCATTGAAACATCAGTGTTAAATTATGATTAAAATATATCCATACACACTATCAGAATACAAGTTTTTAAAAAAAAAAAAAAATCAAAAACACATTTAATTAAGAAAATACTTTAATCATAAAGGAATTATACAAAAATAAACTTACAAATTGATATGACTTAATGTGGTACGTCAAATTATAAAATTAGTTTTATTATAAAGTAGATCTAATGGATCCCATGAAACCACATCAATTTATAAATTTATTTTATATGATCTCTTTATATATGTAGCAGTTCTCTATCAAACAAAAAATCTACCCAGCCGTCAGCCAGAATCTGGCATTATAATGGTAAGGGATTTTAGGGTTTATACTTTGTATTTTTATGGCAAGCACATAAAAGATGCCTTAAAAAAGTATGCATCCATTATATGGCATATCGCCATTGAGATTATAAAAGCCAATTCCATAACACATTTTGTCCAAAATGCACTCAACATAATATTCCCTCCCTCCATTTTGTTTGTTGCATCAGTACATGGAACAATACGTCCTTCGCAAAGCTCTGTCCATTGATCCTATAGTACAAAGTTCCATGCTCAACTTTTGTGTATTTAACCAACGAGTAATGTGGTTCCCGTTACAATATGAATTTACATGTGAAGATAGAAATAGAACAAAACCTGGATTCTGGGCTCAATAAAGAAGCAGGAACTTAATGAATGTTACAAGAAAATAGCAGTTCACCAAAAAGAGGTATTCTTGTCGAGAGCATAAAACATGCTAACAAATAGTAGATTCAAAGACGGATTTATACACAGTATTTCAACATGCTCAACAACCCCCCCCCCCCCCCCCCCCTCTTGTTACTCTTTGGGGGAAAAAGGATTTACAAAAAGGAAAATGGGAAAATCAGATCACCAATGCTTTAGAAGGATTGTGTTCTTGCAAGACGATTACACCTGCAGAGTCTCAAAATCTTGGCGGTCGCAAAGGCCACACCAGATATGATATGTACTAAGAAACTGACACAACCATCTCAAAGGGTCGCTAGTCGATGCCTTTTAGTCACCAATCATCTTTTTATCCGAACTGTCTTGTCCAAAAATCTCTTCCATCATGTTCCATGTGGATAGAAGATCAACACCTTTTAATGATGCTGATGGGCAATTGGCATCCCAAACTTCAGCATCATAGGGCTCCAGTAAATTAAACTGACCCTCTGCATCAGTACACCAATCAGCTTTGCTCTGCAAGCATTTGCCATTCTCACTTTTAACTCCACACACTTGAAAAACAGTTTCGCTGTTAACAGGACCACAAGAGCTAGCCATATTGGCTTGACAATCGAATGACAAGCATGAGTCGTCCTGTGCATTGAGATCCTCCTGATCACTCCCTGGAGTCTTATCCACATGCTGACCTAAGGAGTCAAACTTCCTCTCGTCAAGAGACTTGGAAACATCTGCATCCGACATAAGATCCATCCCACCATCTTCTTCGGAAAAATCTCTACCAGTTCCATCACCACCATCACCATGGCAGTCATCATAATCACTACCATCATCTTCTTCAGAGGAATCTACCTGATTATCCCAGTCAACAAGAGACTCAATAGCAGAGTCTTCATCTTCTTCTGAATCTCCAACCACATAGGAGTCTCTATTGCTTCCATGCCATTCGTCATCATCACTGTCTATGTCCAGCAAATTAGATCTGTTCTGAGCAGCACGCCTCCGCAGCATGAATACATTGAAATAATAGCTTACAAGTTCTGTTCTACTTCGAGAAGGAAATGCCAATGACAGGTGTTTCCAAAAATTCCTACCCCGGGATGCAGGATTAGAGTAAACAACCTCATGAAAGATCTGCTCTTCTTCTTCAGTCCACCTGTCTGCCACCTCTTCGCCCATGTCAGACAACCCTAAATTCACGAATTTTTCATTCCCAATGGTTTTTTTTATTTTTTCCCGGGCTTCCATGACATGCTGGTGTATGCATCTAACAGAACCAGAATCCAAACAGTGACAATCTGTCCTACCATTTCCAGCATAGTCATCCATGCCTGTAAAGAAACCTGAATCAGGCATTTGAATAACACAATCCCCCATCATCTTCTCCTCAATGCTGGTATCATCTATGTTTTGGTTATATTTCTCTGTCAGATCTAACTTGTTCTCATTTATATGTTTGCCCCACAATGGAACGCTGGCTTGATAATTTGTGCCAATTGGAACCTGTTTTCTGGGAGAGTGATCCCAGAAAGAAGAATAGGCGTCCTCATATGGAACAAATCTTCTGGATGGGAAATCTAATTCAAAATGTTCTGTCGAGAGGGACGAGTATGCTGATGTCCCCGACCCAGTATCTTCTTCACTTGAACTGCTGGAAAACCATGACAAGGGATCATTGGTCTCAAGACCCTTGTCAACTAAATTTGAAACATCTATAGCAATGTGTTTTTCAAGTGCCTCATGCCTCTGAAACTTATGGAAGCCATCATTGTCCTCCCCTAATTCATAAAAAAATTCAAACCTCAAGATACATTTCATAGAATGTACAGTTCAGTCACGTTAATGGCACTAGATACCAAACACGCTACACAACATATAATAAAATATTGAATCCACCTATTTCTACCTGAAAAAATTGGTTCCCGTGGGGCATTCTCACAGGGAACAAGCTCAACAAATGGATACAGTGTATTGCTATGCTCAAGTTTCCTTAGGTGCTTACAGGGAAGCACTGGGAACTCTTCATCAAAACACCTTTTAGATCCCATCCTAATCTGCAAGAAGCACAATTAAGGATTAATAACTATCATGAAGATCATTCACAGAAATTAGAAACAAAAACCGTAACATAAAGAAAAATATAAGAATAACAACTAGAAATGTCAATATATCTGAATTAGGTGTGTATTTGTACGTGCACTCAAAGATACAAAATCTGAATGTACGAGGCATGCAGCCATGCATTACATGCTTTCCAGTTTCTATACATATGGAGCAAACACAGATAATCAACAAACTAATCTAACCATCTTAGTTTTAGTTTTTTTTTTTTTTTTCACTTTTCAAAGAGTATTCTTCTAGTTAATTAAGACATTGTATGGTAAGTGAACCAACTGAAACTTACGATTGAGAAACATTTAAACCCAAAAATAGATTTTTATTTTTATTTTTAATAGGTAAAACCCAAAAATAATTATACTAAAGACGAAAGAAATTGATAACTAAATCCAATCATATGAATATAACAGCAGACATAATAATAATACAATCATGGCAATAGAAATAACAAATATTTTACCTCCAAATTCTTCGAATTCAAACTTCGTAGCACCACGAAAGAAAAATGACAGAAAGATGAAGGTAGTACCCTAGAAGCCTTAATTCAGATAGACGATCACTGAATCAAACACAAAAGGTAATTTCCCTATACCTTTGTACGTATCCCCAACTTAATTCCACCAACTAGAGATGTCCCAAGTCTTTCCGAAACCCTAACCCTAGACGAAACAATTAGACACAAGAATTGCTGGTCAAACCCCAAAATAACAGCTGAAAAAGGGTGGAAAACAATCACTAATTGGAAAATGAACGAATACCCTCTAGTAATTGAAGGAACGAAGAAACCCTAGCGAATCGAACGCTTCGAAACCCTAAAAGTTCGAAAGGGTCAAAGGCAATCGAAAAGATCAGGGCCAGATTAGACAACGGGAATTGATGAAAACACGAAATAGAAGATAATAGGGATAAAGGATTGGAGGATTAGAATTGATCTAAAGGTTCGATTCGGAACCCTAACCCTAGAATCGGGTACGATCAACGGCTGGAGTTAAATTTGGGATCGATTAGCAGAGAATACAAAAAATTAAAAAATACTCGTTGCGATTTGAAAGATTATAAAATTTATCAGAGGAAAATCTGAGGTTCTGAGGTAGATCAAAGGAAAATCGAAGGGGCAGAGGATGAAGGTCGAAGGGTACGGCCCGTGGTTTTTGTAGACACGACGGTCTGAAATTATTAGAAAAAAGGCAAAAAGAAAAACCGGGTTAATCAGATACCCGACATCGTTGTCTGGTCTAGGCCCTAAATAGCCAAAACCGGCCCGCATATGGAATTACGATAAAGTCCTCGTAGGGAGTGATTCTAGCCTTCTAGGAACGTGAACAAACAACTTTTTTTTTTCAGAAAAAATATATATATTATGGTTTATTTTATAATCAATTGGTATTTAATTTCATTCCATAAAAAAGTATTTAAATAAATTTTAAAATGTTAAATCACCTTCCATCTAAAATAATTTAATTAATATGATAGTGCCATTTCTTAAAACAACATTGTAAATTTTAAGATTTTCATATTCAAATTCTGAATTTTATAATTGGCATCACGTTTTATACGAAATTGTAAAAGAAGTGTATATTTTCAACCCGCCCGCCTGCCGCAATATTTTATTTTTAATGCAAGTTCAAGGTTAAATTATACTTGCAAGTGACTACATAATCTTGACACACAATTTCCAGATACATACTTCTTGGTTTAACCAAATGATGTGTTTGAGAATTGTCAAGTTGGTATGGAAATCCAAATTGCATGATCATTTTAACCTTCTCATGCATGGAGTCCCTTTGCAATGTGCAAACTCTAAACGAAGGCACTCCCTATGAGTCTTGTATCGTGAAAAAATAAAAAAATAAAAAAAATGATATTTGTAATCATGAAATGCATAAATGTCACGTAATCTTTTCGAAAAAGATAAGTAAATACCGAACCCATATGAAAATAGAAACTAATTTTTTAATAATAGAATTCATTCTTTTTCAAAAGATTGTATTGCATTTACGCACTCTACGATTGTACGTAACGTTACTCAAAAAACAATTTATATATTACACTATTATCTTAATTTATAAACTTGATATCTTTCATTATTGTTTGATCATTTCGTACTTTAAAAAAAATAAATGTAAAAATTGATGCAGGCTTTGGAATTTGAACTGCAAACATTATAACGAGGGAAGATAATTAGAATGGCACTAATGTTTCGATTTATTAAATTTTGATAGCATATAAAAAGTACATATCCGATTTCTTGCTCACTAAAGACAGATGCAGAGTTCCGACAGTAGTGTCTTGAAACCATCTAATTTGAGAAAAAATAATAAGAAAAAACCCGAAACAAGAAAGAACATTGTAAAAATATTATAGGATCTCTCAAACATTCCACCTCTTTAAGCCCACAAGACAATATGGATTATGCTTCTCCATTATTATACTTATGCCACAGCGGGCATGTCCTTGAGCCATGAATCTAGCGGCTTCCCAATGGAGTAAACAATAAACCCAATTTCTCTCAACTTCTCAACATCCACAACATTGCGTCCATCAAACACAAATGCAGGCTTCTGCATGTTATCATAAATCCTCTGGTAATCAAGCTTCCTGAACTCATCCCACTCAGTCAGAATGCAGATTCCATGAGAACCCTTCGTTGCCTCATAAGCATCCCTAACCACACTAACTTGTGTGATGGATGTAGGATCTGCTGATTGAAGATGAACTGGATGATCCCAATCAAACTTCTTCATCGACAGATCCCTCTTGATCTGATCCTCAGACACCTGTGGATCGTAAATGCTCAACTGGGCTTTGTCCCCCAACAGTCCTTTACACACATCAATGGCTGGGGTCTCCCTAGTATCACCTGTGTCCTTCTTGAAGGCAAACCCAAGAATTGCAATCTTCTTCCCTGATACTGTGTTGAACATTGAGGCGACTACCCGATTCACGAACCGTGTCTTCTGGTAGTCGTTTACCTTAATAACCTGCTTCCAGTAGTTTGCAACCTCGGGAAGGCCATTGCACTCACAGATGTAGACCAAGTTCAATATGTCCTTTTGGAAGCAGGACCCTCCAAAACCAACACTGGCATTCAAGAACTTGGGGCCAATTCTTGAGTCCTTGCCTACAGCATGTGAAACTTGGGTGACATCTGCACCGGTGGCTTCACAGAGTGCTGACATGGCGTTCACAGAAGAGATCCTCTGTGCCAAGAAGGCATTGGCAGCAAGCTTAGAAAGCTCAGCAGACCAAAGATTAGTACAAATTATACGTTCCACAGGGACCCAATGTGCATAAACATCTTTCAATGCTTGTATTGCCTTTGCACCTTCTGGGGTCTCCCTACCTCCGATGAGAACCCTATCTGGATTGAAAAGGTCTTGAATTGCAGTTCCCTCAGCAAGAAACTCTGGGTTGGAGAGAATTTGGAAGTTGATCTTCTTGCTATTGTGGGTGAGAATCTTTTCTATTGCCTCAGCTGTTTTCACTGGCACTGTTGATTTCTCAACCACAATTTTGTCAGATTTTGATACATCAGCAATCATTCGAGCAGCACTCTCCCAATATGTCAGATCAGCTGCTTTGCCAGCTCCAAGGCCCTGGGTTTTGGTAGGGGTGTTAACCGAAACAAAGACTATATCAGCCTCAGAAACATGTTTCTCCACATCGGTAGAGAAGAAGAGGTTCTTTCCTCTGCACTGCTTTACTACATCTTCAAGGCCAGGCTCATAAATGGGAAGCTGCTCACTGTTCCAGGCATTTATTCGCGATACAGATATATCGACCACAGCTACTTCAATTGCAGGGCACTTCAGCGCAATCACAGCCATGGTAGGTCCACCGACATAGCCAGCTCCAATGCAACAAATCTTGACCATTTTTATTTGTTCTCGGCTGCCTACAAAAACAACAGATCAAAATAAAACAACTTAATGGAATTTTACTTCTAACTGCTTCAAAAAGAGAACTTTTTTTAAGCTCTTGAGGTTCGAAGTGACCATCACTTATACGCTTGATCCAACAATCAGGAGTAGATATCAACAAATATAAACCAACTAATCAGGTAACTATTAGATATTAACGAATATAAATCAGATAATTAATCATCTAAACAACAGTAATCGTTACATATATGTAGTCTTATCACTAATTTGCCGCAATAACCATGTGCTCTAGAAGTAATACAGAGGAAGATCGTTTCTATGGATCCCAATGTAGAAGACAGCATAAAAGTTGCAGATCCAGGAGATCTAGTGTAGAAGCAAATGTAATTGAGTTGCAAACGCTTATCTCAGCCGACAACTAAAAAATGTGAGATAAAACAAGTTCAAAAATCATATTTGCACAGAGAGCATGACAAAGAGCAACAGATCTGTCCATAAACAAACAGATACACCCACAACAACTAAAACCCAACACATCACCAAAAATCAACACGCGAAAAGACAATAATACAAACATCTCTCAAAGAAGAAACCCAAGTCAAGCACAACCCACGATCGAAAAACAGAGAACCAAACCGCCCACAATCCAATTGACTATAAAACAAATAAATTACCTCTTCAGAGATAGATAGAGAGGGAGAGACTTGACGCAGAAGAAGAAGGGAAGGGAAGGAAAGAAAGAGCTTCTGCCGAAGAATGAGGGGGCACTAAAGACCCTCCCTTGCATATATATTTATGCACGCCCACCGCTAAAGGCACTACGCAGGCTTTCTATTTCTCAGATTTCCGTGACCATTGAGCCATTCCATTGAACAGTTCCTATTACCACCCATCAATCGTGATCCTACATCTGACTACCAACCATTTTAATTTCGTTTAGATTCTCAAAACTTGTATTAAAAGTTTGGTCAGAAAATTCAGAAATAATTCAAGTTACTGTAGAGAAGTATCATTTGTATGGATTTAGAGGTGTTTCTTGTCATTATAATTTTTTTAAATTTAAATATAAAATATAATAAATAATTTAATTTTTTTAAATTTTAATTTAGTTTTTTTAAATTTTTAAATAATAATAATATTAAAAAAATTATTTTATCCAACTTAAAAATTTTATTTAAAATTATCTTATTTTATATCTAAATTCAAACGGGCGATGAAAATATCAAAAATAATTTTACTAAATTGTTGTATATTGTATTTTGCTACTTTAAACATATCATTTATTATAAAATTATAATAAATATAAAATATAATTTTTTTTTTATATGTGACATACTTCAACATCAATATTTTTAATTTTTCAATAANGCACCTTCTGGGGTCTCCCTACCTCCGATGAGAACCCTATCTGGATTGAAAAGGTCTTGAATTGCAGTTCCCTCAGCAAGAAACTCTGGGTTGGAGAGAATTTGGAAGTTGATCTTCTTGCTATTGTGGGTGAGAATCTTTTCTATTGCCTCAGCTGTTTTCACTGGCACTGTTGATTTCTCAACCACAATTTTGTCAGATTTTGATACATCAGCAATCATTCGAGCAGCACTCTCCCAATATGTCAGATCAGCTGCTTTGCCAGCTCCAAGGCCCTGGGTTTTGGTAGGGGTGTTAACCGAAACAAAGACTATATCAGCCTCAGAAACATGTTTCTCCACATCGGTAGAGAAGAAGAGGTTCTTTCCTCTGCACTGCTTTACTACATCTTCAAGGCCAGGCTCATAAATGGGAAGCTGCTCACTGTTCCAGGCATTTATTCGCGATACAGATATATCGACCACAGCTACTTCAATTGCAGGGCACTTCAGCGCAATCACAGCCATGGTAGGTCCACCGACATAGCCAGCTCCAATGCAACAAATCTTGACCATTTTTATTTGTTCTCGGCTGCCTACAAAAACAACAGATCAAAATAAAACAACTTAATGGAATTTTACTTCTAACTGCTTCAAAAAGAGAACTTTTTTTAAGCTCTTGAGGTTCGAAGTGACCATCACTTATACGCTTGATCCAACAATCAGGAGTAGATATCAACAAATATAAACCAACTAATCAGGTAACTATTAGATATTAACGAATATAAATCAGATAATTAATCATCTAAACAACAGTAATCGTTACATATATGTAGTCTTATCACTAATTTGCCGCAATAACCATGTGCTCTAGAAGTAATACAGAGGAAGATCGTTTCTATGGATCCCAATGTAGAAGACAGCATAAAAGTTGCAGATCCAGGAGATCTAGTGTAGAAGCAAATGTAATTGAGTTGCAAACGCTTATCTCAGCCGACAACTAAAAAATGTGAGATAAAACAAGTTCAAAAATCATATTTGCACAGAGAGCATGACAAAGAGCAACAGATCTGTCCATAAACAAACAGATACACCCACAACAACTAAAACCCAACACATCACCAAAAATCAACACGCGAAAAGACAATAATACAAACATCTCTCAAAGAAGAAACCCAAGTCAAGCACAACCCACGATCGAAAAACAGAGAACCAAACCGCCCACAATCCAATTGACTATAAAACAAATAAATTACCTCTTCAGAGATAGATAGAGAGGGAGAGACTTGACGCAGAAGAAGAAGGGAAGGGAAGGAAAGAAAGAGCTTCTGCCGAAGAATGAGGGGGCACTAAAGACCCTCCCTTGCATATATATTTATGCACGCCCACCGCTAAAGGCACTACGCAGGCTTTCTATTTCTCAGATTTCCGTGACCATTGAGCCATTCCATTGAACTAGTTCCTATTACCACCCATCAATCGTGATCCTACATCTGACTACCAACCATTTTAATTTCGTTTAGATTCTCAAAACTTGTATTAAAAGTTTGGTCAGAAAATTCAGAAATAATTCAAGTTACTGTAGAGAAGTATCATTTGTATGGATTTAGAGGTGTTTCTTGTCATTATAATTTTTTTAAATTTAAATATAAAATATAATAAATAATTTAATTTTTTTAAATTTTAATTTAGTTTTTTTAAATTTTTAAATAATAATAATATTAAAAAAATTATTTTATCCAACTTAAAAATTTTATTTAAAATTATCTTATTTTATATCTAAATTCAAACGGGCGATGAAAATATCAAAAATAATTTTACTAAATTGTTGTATATTGTATTTTGCTACTTTAAACATATCATTTATTATAAAATTATAATAAATATAAAATATAATTTTTTTTTTATATGTGACATACTTCAACATCAATATTTTAAAATTTTCAATAAATAAATTTATAAATAGAACTTTTCTTCTATAATACCATATATTTATATTCTATCCCGATTCCCATCTTTCATCAATCTGAATAATATCTTAAAAGTAAAAAATTAAAAAAAAAAAGAATAATATCATATCAATATAGTAAAATAAAAATTACTGAAGTAATTTGGATAATATTTTATATATAAATATATGTATTTTTTGTAACTCATAAACACTACCGACAAAATGCATGGACCGGGACTCCCATAAATATTGAAATTGATATTTGTACGGAGAAGGCTTTAAATCCAAGAAAGAAAAAGCTGGTGGGTCCAAATGGACAGAGGATTGAGTCAGATAAAAGCAAATTAAAAAACGTAAATTGTGTAAGCCACGTGTTGTAATTTTAAGATAGAGTAGAATTTATTATTTAAAAAATAATTTTTTATATAAATTTTATATTTATTTTTTAAAAAATATTTATACGATATTTATATACTGTAACTATTATTTTTTATTTAAAAAATAAGAGAAACTTGAATAGAATAAAGAACTTGACTGAATAATTTTAGAATGGTTTGGTGGACCAACATTAATAAAAATCATTTTATTATTAATTTTTTTCATATTCGGAAGATTATTGCTTTAATTATTTGGCAGACGTGTGGCAGTGACACTACATGAAGTTCATCGATTTGAAGGTTGTTTATAATTATTAATTTTATTAAATTATTTATATATAGAGTATAATGAATAACTTCAATTTTCAATTAAAAAAAAAATATTTTTAATATGTTAGAACCATGGCCGCCGCATGATCTAAAGGGGGAAATTAAACTTTCCATACACAGACTGAAAAGTCTCTCTACCTATGCAGAAAACTGCTGCGCTATCTGCGGCGTTACTTGGGATGATTAAGATAGAGAAATCTTTTAGGTCACGAGTTGCACTACTTTCCTCTAAAGCCAATGATATATTGCTGGGATTCAAGATCCCTTCAACGATTAGATGTTTAACCACTTGGCTAATTGCAAGTTTCTATCCAGTGTGAGGTCTCTCTCTCACTGAACCAAAACTCTACAATTTCAATCTGCAGTCAACCAACCCATTTTATAGTTTTCTTCCCTCCTTGCCGGATGCATCAATTTGCCTCGAAGAGATCTTAGCCTCCTTATAGCCCCATAACCGTTGATGCACAGCGGCAATGCCCCTTTGCGACCCTCCCATCGTTCTGATGAATCTAGCTCCATTCCATCTGGTGGCCACGGGAGCCACAACCGCCACACATGGGTCTCACACAACCCACTTACCTCCCAAAAAGAAAAAACTCCATAAGCTCACCATTATCTCACCCTGTTATCATAGCAATTTTTCTATAATCATTTGATATATACGAGTTATAGCCACTGCCAAAACTCGCCATCTGGGAGTTGTAATCAGATGACTGATGTTGGGATACAAATTCCAATTCCAGGTATCATATCTGACCAACGTTAGAAAATTTGAAGGCAAACACTCCGGCCAACAAGAAAAATTACCGCACGAAATCTCAAAGAAGATAAAAACTGAATTCAAATACATTGGTGACAATTTTGCTGGATATAAGCGAGTATCTATCTGTTCGATGAAAGGGTACCAAAAATCAAGAAAATAGGAGTCTGGGTACAGAAACAAATATGAACCGCCTTTATTCAGCGCAAAAAAGGAAAAGAAAATTTGGCCGCCTTCCTTCCACGAAGCATTAGGCAAAATCTCAAACTTTGATCTCCACCTAAGTATGAAGCTGCTATTGCTTCTTAAGTGCGTTCATTTTGTCTCTGAGATAGTAAAGCTTGGCCCTTTTCACCTTCTTCTTGTCCAGCACCTTTATCTCCTTTATATTAGGTGAATACCTGTCATGAACCCAAACCTTTGGCCATTACGTAGATGTAGACATTTTCAACATAAGAATAAAAAATAATAAAATAATAAAAAATTAAAATTAAAATTAAACAAAAAAAATATGACGTAATAACCAGAAAATGTGAAATTCACCGAAAAGGGAATCAACTTAGTTATAGCGCCCCCAACAAAAAAAAGGGGGGGGCAGCTATATTTCTAAGCAAATACACCATACAACCATATGTTCGCAAGTACAGTACTAATATCCCAGCATCCAACAAAGCCAAGCAATAATTATAATTTAGAAACTTATAGATTTGTATTTTACCACAAAAGAACGGCATATACTAATACCCACATAAGAATTGTTCCGAGCACCACCAATCCTTTCCCACATGATCCTTTGCTTTGATAGTTACAGTGACTTGCTTTGCTTTGGGGAGGTATGTTTTGTCCCAATAGGGCTTGGTGTATATTGGATAGGTTTCTAATTTCTTCCTCTTGGGCGATGTTCATTAGGGGCTCTCTATTATGGGCTAGGTGTTTTCTCTTGTATACACGGGTGTGTACTGGTTACGCATATTGATATTAATACATTTTTACTTGTAAAAAAAAGAAGATTAAATACATTTTTTTATAGGTAAAATAAAAATTAGAAGATTCAATACAAATCACCATGTTTATCATTGCTCACAGATCTCCTTTTTTTCCTGCTCATAGATCAGTGCATGACTTCTTTTTTCTTGAAAGGTAAAGGTGAACATAACATAAAACAGAATAAATGCTTGAATGTACCCAGATGCACAAGTTCAATTGGAAACACCTGTGTACAGTATTTCAAGATTTAGTCAACACCATATTATGAATCTAGAAATAACTGTTTGCACTATCTAAAGTTGACTAAATGAAAAAGATGCCGCAGTGGAATGCTATGTAACCATAAATCTAATCTTATATGACGAGATATTAGTGTCCTAGTTTTGCTGCTGGGCCATCCCACAGAAAAACAGGAAATTTCATTTCCAGTTCAAAGCATAGTGAAGCCCTTTTAGTTAGAGTGAGAATGAACTTTAACTACTCACAGAGGGAAGAGAGATTCAACTCCAACTCCAGCTACTAGCCTCCTTATTCTAAATGTAGTATTTAAACCAGCATTACGTCTTGCTATAACAATGCCTTTCAGAATTGAAACACGTCGCTTGTTCTCAGGCACTTCCTGTTAATACAAAGGATCATATCAAACAAATTTAGAATATTGTTCACAAGCCTCTCATCTGTAACCAATATAACTACATAAAGGCATCCCCTTCCAAAGAACTTGTCATACCACTTTGAGTTGGACGATGTAGCCAGGTTTTATATCAGGCATTTCTTTCTTTGACCGCAATTCTTCTACAGCTTCCTTATCTAGAATCTGTGAAGTAAAATAATGACCATATTCAAAATGAAAAAAGTAGCTATTACTGAAACATATAATACCAATGTGAAGATGCATGCCTGCATTATGTGCTTGGCAGTCTTGTCGAGCCTTTTAAATTTGATGCGGGGCGCTACATCGGAGACAGATGCAGAATCTTGTGAAGCCGATTCCACATTATTTTCAACTGTTGAAATGCACCGGCTACCGAACGAAGGTATCCAACCTCCTGATTGATACAAATCCAGCCGAGAACTTATGCATGATGTTGATACCAACGGCATACCATTACTAGATGGTGTTGATGTCTCAGCTTGGGAGCCAATTCTTGTCTGCTAGAATAATTTTGTCAACATTATATAAATATAGTCATTTGAGTGAAAATAATACCTAATAATCAAACTAGGGGAAAAAAATTCCCCTTAAATGAATATAAGAAAAACATAAACATCACATGTTTTATGGCCCTGAACCTTCATAATTCAGAATATGAAACACATAAGGCTCACTGGCTCAAAGTTAATACTCTCTCATTTTAGTAACCATATGCAAGACTAACATATAAGAAGCTATGCTGACATCATTTCTGTAGATGTTAAAGTGGGAGAGGTGGAGTAGAAGGTAGATAACCGGTAAATACAACTCTGCAAATCTACAGAAATGACAACAACAAAACCATCCTTTATCATAGTCACTTTTGTGGGCAACTGTCAATGGTAAATATCTCTATTGTGTCAAAGAGCTAAAATATTTGGCTCTTCAACACAAGATAGAGATGCTAAATATCTTAAAATAACCAATCATTGTATCTCGGCTATGGTACATCTACATATTGAATAGACCTCAGAGGATTGGTGACATCTACCTTTATGATTCCACCCATCATGCTCTATTCATTAAATTAGCCAATAAAATGTCATTTGAGATGTCCAGCACAAGCCTTTTTAATAAGCCATTATCTGGAGGGCACGAATGGCTCACACCATAAGGAACAAAGAAACATTTTCCGAGCACATCTCAAATATTAAGAAAATTCAAGAACTAACGGAGAAGCACAGCATAATGCTGTTTCAAAACTCTATGTGTCAGCTTATATTATACAAAATTTACCCATAATCAACCTTGATTTAAGATTATAAAGTCCAGTCAATCACAATAGTCAAACGAAATTGGCTAATTCCAATATATATAAAAAAACACAAGATGGTTCTTAGCTACTCAACAGCGTGTGGCATTCAAATGAGCTGTTGGGATAAATTCACAAATATTTAAACCTCGGCAATTAAAACTGCATCAAAGACGTAATCAGTCTGCACAAAATGCCCAGAGCAGATAAGGAATTATAATAAATGACACAGACTTAAACATCCAACAAATTGAAATTTGCTACAAAGACAACCTATTAAACATTTTCTCAATTAATTAAGCATAAAACTTTGATTCTTGACAATTAGAGCATAAGGAATCGGAAACAAACATATGCGAGAGCCGGCCGACAAGCGAACTTGAAGGAAGACCCGACTAAGCTCCCATGAAATTTGGCAGCAGCAAAGCGAGAACCATTTGATTTGAAATCAACGTCGTTTAAGCTGCCAAGTCCTTGCCTCCGGACCAATCGGATACACCCACGTAAAGATTGCATTTTTCAGCAAAATAAAGGAGAAAATCTGCATATTGAATTCGAAGGAACGATTAAAAATTCAATAAAATCCCATTTCAGATATGCCGATAAAAGAAGATTTCATTTCTTGAAGTTCCATAGGAAACCAAAAAGATGTTGAATTAGAAAAAATTTTGCATCGTATTACGGGCGGGAGTTGAGCTATTACTGGCAGCAACTCTCGCTCTGGTTTTCGTGGATCGGTATTGAAAGCTAAAACCCTTCTAGCCCTAGCTGCTTCTCCCAGCTACGCGTACCAGTACCTGGAGAGGGTTTATGGTTTGGATTATGGATCCGGGAAAGCCTGAATTGACGAGAAAGCCCATCATTTATGAGGAAACAAAAAGTCTACTTGCAACCGCTCGCGTAACCCTCGCGGAACCCCCGTGTCCTACGTGGCAAATAAATCAAAACGGCGTCGTTGTGAATTTGAGAGAAAAACAACCCCGTACTCGATTTGAATTCATTTCACTTCTCATTTCACTTTTCATTTCACTTTCTCCCTCTCCCGAAGACCCTCCTCACCGCGACCCTCCATTTCCATCGTCTTCCAGATCCTGCCTTCCATCCAAACCGAGACCTATTGTTCTTTGGTTTTGTTTGTTCTTTGATTGGTATGTTTGTTCTTTGTCTTCATCCTCTCCGAAAACCCAACAACTGGTCAACTTGCAACCGGTCGTATCGAATACCCACGAAACACAGATCCCCGGCGACCTCCACCAGATTTGGAATGTGAAGCCCACATAGCAGTCCCCGTAGGCACCAAGGTCTTCGTCTTCTTCTCAAACCCAATACCCACAAGCCTACTGAAGAACCACGAACGAACCACATACCCGAATAGCCAAGAACTAGAAACCTGATTTCAACCCACATACCAGAGCCACAAAGAGGCCCTGTTATCTTCTCCACCACATCTACAATGTGAAGGCCACATAGCACCGAAACCCTAACCCTAACCCTAACCCTAAATCAGGTTATTTTTTCCCCTTTTAATGTGTTTTGGTGTATCGATTTCTGATTGTGTTTTTTTGTTATATTTTTATGCTCTGATAAATAGCCTGATTGTTTATATTTATTTTGAAATCAGGTTATTTTTCCCCCTTTTAATGTGTTTTGGTATATCGATTTCTGATTGTGTTTTTTTTGTTATATTTTTGTGCTCTGATAAATAGCCTGATTGTTTATATTTATTTTGTTATTTGAGCTTAGATTAAGAATATGATTGTTTATAGCTTTTTGTTTAAGCTTTGATTAAGTCCATGATTGTTTTTTTTTTTTGTTATGTATTTAAGCTCTGATTAAGTCCATGATTGTTACGGCGTAATTTCTTTATATATATTGACTAATTACGTTAAGTGGAACTCATGTTATGTTCACTAGATTGGATAATTGGGTACTGAATATCATAATGAAATTAACTATCTCTTGTACTAATCATGATTGAATAATTAATGCTAGTTGTCCCGAGGATGGGTGTCAATATAATTATTTTGGGCCATTTGCCACAAAGATTAAGTAAGTGTTTTAAAATTCTGTATTTTATTTGAATATAATTATTTTGGGCCATTTGCCACACAGATTAAGTAAGTGTTTTAAAATTCTGTATTTTATTTGAATTTTGGTATTTTGGGCCATTTGCCACAGAGATTAAGTAAGTGTTTTAAAATTCTGTATTTCATTTGAATACCAAAATGTGTTCAAGGGTATGAAAAAATGAAATCATATGAGACGACCCTCATCATTCCCTTCCCTTCAATTGTTCTTGCAGGTTTATACATATTCTCATTTGACTGTAAGCTGTCATCTTCTTCAATGTATATTAATTCACAGAGGTTTACAGTTTCAATATTAATTTTTCTCATTCTTGGTTTATGAGTAAAGCTTTAATATGATCAGACATCTTGCAGGATAGTTCAAAAAACATAGAATTTGCGACAAGCAACATCTCGGTGCCGGCGGATATTACCGGCTGTAGTCAGTATGAGTTAGGCACACATTCGCCATGCATATTTAATTGTAGAGGTTCATTTTGGTATGAAATATTATGGTACTGCTATTGCTAGGAGTTACTGGTTTAATTTCATGTTCTATCTTCAAATGTGTTGTACTGCTTAACTAGATTCTGAGTGATGATGGGGGTTAGACTTGTTTGTATATTCAAGTGGCATAGTAAATGTGGTTGGCTTTCTGGAATACATTCTGTTTTCCCTAAATGCTATAGTGGAAAAATGGGACTTTGCTTGTGATGTTGTTTTACAATTCACGTGGCATAGTAAATGTGGTTGGCTTTCTGGAATACATTCTGTTTTCCCTAAATGCTATAGTGGAAAAATGGGACTTTGCTTGTGATGTTTTTTGTAAATTATATGTGAAACTTATTCATGGGGATTAAATGTGTTGTAATGTTCGGAGTTACTGAAGTGTGGATATTGTGTAGATAACCTGATCATATTGTAACACATACTGAAAGTCTCTTGGTACTGCTACTGCTAGGTGCTACATTGGTGCCCAGTTTTCTTGAATCACCAATCTACACGTGTATATTCTCCCTGTCTTCTATTTGACCTGATTGTTATTGCATGTTCATGTTAGAAATGTCATCATCATCGTCATCAATGTCTTCTTCTTCTTTTACTAAACAAACCTCAAGTCAACCACTGTGCTTCTGTGAGGTCAAACCCACATTGAAATACTCAACTACTGCAAAAAATCCGGGACGAGCCTTCTTAGGGTGTCCAAACTACAACACACAGGTAACGGAGCTCATTCTTCTTTGTTACATTAAACATATCTAGAACTTTGTTCACTAATATTCATTTTATTTAATGCTCAGGGATTACCATTCTGCAAGTATTTCAAATGGGCAGATAGTAATCAAGTAACTGAGCTCCAACTTCGAGAAATAATTGATGAGCTGCTACGGAAGGAGAAAGATCTCGAGAAGATAGTCGAGCTTCTCGAGAAGAGGGAAATTGACCTTCACAAGATAGTGGTTCAGCTCGAAAAGGAGTTGGGGCGTCACGCAGAAGACGCTGAAAAGAAGCATCTAGCATCACTAAACCGAATGTATTGGGGTGCTGCATTAGTACTCTGTTTTTGTGTTGGAATTTGGCTTCTGTTTTGAACTCCAGACTTTATGTATTTTGGTGTTTGTATATTTGCTTATTCCTTGAATGATGAAGCAAATGATGTTGGGAAATGACATTATTTTGGCTCTTGTACTCTAGAGTTGGAAGGAGTATAGAAACTGTGAATTAGTTTTGGTTATTCCCTGAATGTGTTGAACGGAGTTGGTGTGAACTGAATATTTGTCCATTCAGTTACTGAATATTTTTTGAGACATTTGAATTTGTGATGTAAGTATGTGGTGTACTTTATGAATAGCAAGTAAAAGTTGCATTTCCAGCTCCTTTTAAGTAATGTAAAGTTTTACTTTATGAATCATGAGTAAAAGTTTGGACTGAGTCCAGATTACAGCTCCTCTTATTTCCATGAATTGATGCAGTACGCACAGGTTGTTCCAAATTCAACTCAGATTCAGTCCAAACTAACCATGTAAAGTAAAGAACTTGCAAGAACATATTCCAAACTGATCCACGAACCAACAACACGTAAGCTATCCATAACCTGGAAGATACACAACACATAATATAAACAACTGCTCCCTCCTTTCTATTATATATACACCAACATCTCTAATGTCATTACAATCACATAAACCACCTGTGCAGAATAAAATCTTATAAACCACACTTTGTTACTTCGGCACAATATATGACCATAACAAACAACAAATCCTGTGACTGCCATAATTGCTCTATACATCAGAATAAATTCCAACAAAAAATCCATAAACTACTGAAACCTCCAAACCCCTCCCAGGCAGCAAAAAAACAGCTTCTAACTCCCTCATGTACATGACTTTGGAAATACAGGAGGCCTCAAAACGTGCTCCCAACAAAATCTGCAGCATGAATATCATCCAAACACTTTGTCCTGTCAAGCCAATGACAAATTCAGTGTAATGCAACAAGCTTTCCAACATTTAAATACTATTTTACTTATTGGAAGGACCAAATCAGTTTTTTTCAATTTTGGATATATGGTCCTCATTTTTAGAACTTAATATATATACGATGAATATTACAAGTTTTTCGAATCTACCATAACAAATACCTTCCAGATTAAAGATTCATCAAGTAAGAATTGCGTTATATATGTCATCTTTAATGAAATACTTGTCAAATGAAATACTTGTCAAATTATTGATGTATTTTGCAAATAAATATCAATGAATCTCTACTATAATGTTATTGATATATTAATTGAAATAATATACCGCGGATTGGGGATTTGAGCTAGATGGTCTTAGCGTGCTAGGATGTTGTTGTCCTTTATCCATGCTGAGAGGAAGACAAATGCAGCTTCTCAATAGCAATATTGTAAAACTAAAACCCCGGATGATCTCATACTAAAATAAATTTCAAAATATGTTAGACATTTTGAACCACCACTCACCAATCCATTAACATTCTCTTCTTGGGGGATAGAATTTGGTTATTTACCACAAAAATATAATAATTTTCGGCCACACTAACCCAAAACAAAGACTATAGATACAACTCAAACAACTCAAGCATTGAAGACTTTGAAAATATAATAGATGGCCAAGAGGCTAGTCTAGGACTAATCCAACTCATCAATCAACGTGTACAAATGAACGATTTTTTTACAGAATCTCCATTGGTCATGGAAACAAAAATCTAAGATTCTTTGATTAAAGTGAAACAGATACCTTGAAGCTAAAATATGCTTTAAATTATTTTCGTGCATTATGTTGGTGAACTTCTAAAAATTCACTCAGTGTTATGTTGGAATTGCAATGTTTGTTGATGTTTTGGTGGGAAGAGACAGGTAGAAAATGGTCTTCTATATTGATTTTCCTGTACATTATTGGCTAATTACAAAAGTTGTCAAATAGATTCACAACTCACAATCATGTTAGAGATGCTCAAGAAAAAGATTCTTTTTTTTTTTTTTAATTTTATGAAGCAAACTCAACATTAAACATAACTTTTTTCTACCTCTATTTCTTGTTGATTGCAAACAAGAAAAATATTGACAATCTAAGGGAATAACCAAAAATTTCAGACATCAAAAATTCTATAAAGTGTTTTGACCCATAAAGTCTGGAGTTCAATAAAATGGCCTAAGTCCATCACAAGAACAGATTTTTATATGTTGCCGTTAACACAGACAGACAGCCACCTCCCACGTAGCAACAATAAAATGTGTAGAAACTAATGGGAACAACAAGTTGAGTAGATGTGGTCTAAAGCTCAAGGATGTAAAGGAAAAACTATTACAGAATATTATTACACAAAAATGGTGCTTTCCAGCTTTGAAAATGCTTTAAAGATGTCACATTTAGCCTTTTCAATTCGTTTTGCAAGCAGAATAAATACAAGAAAGACTTCCAAATAAGATAATGTTTGAAGAACAACAGAAAATCAGCTTGTGGAAGAGAAAGAAATATTAAACACTCAACCGTGGCAGTGGCGTGGCGAAGCAGCAGAAATCTACTCCAACCCACTACCCGAAGAGCTAAACTCTAGAACGTGTGAGAACGGCGACGACCGCAACAGTATGTTCCGTCCACGGCAGCTACCACAGACACAGACGAAATCGGAGAGAGTTTCAGACGTTTTCGGTCGCCTTGCCTTGTTCTTTCACCTTGTTCTGAGACAATGCTTTTTCCCTCCCATTTTCCCACATATTTCAATCGCCTC
This sequence comes from Carya cathayensis, assembly GCA_011037825.1. Taxonomy (NCBI): domain Eukaryota; kingdom Viridiplantae; phylum Streptophyta; class Magnoliopsida; order Fagales; family Juglandaceae; genus Carya; species Carya cathayensis. The sequence continues at coordinate 1,766,077 of QGSO01000168.1, read as the reverse complement.
TATTTTTTTTTAATTTTATTTTAAATGACGTGGCACTGCCACATCAGACGGTTCCCCGCCGGTTCCGCATCGGCGGTTGCAAATAGAAGAACTGATGAGGAAAAGCCAGCTCTCTATGGTCTTAAGGAAAAGCCATCTCACGTGGCTGGTTGTTTTTTTCGATAAAGAAAAAAATTTTAAGAATAAAAAAGTCATTTTAAATTAAAGAACAATAAATCGAATAACTTCAAAATGGTCCAAAAAGCCATATTTGAAATGGAAGCACACAAGATTTAGAGCAATTAGATCAAGATGAAATTATCTTAGAACCAGTAACTAGAGAAAGTGATGCATTAATTACAATTTAAATATCCCCAAAGAAGAAGGAAAAGGAGAAGGGAAATGAAGGAAGTGTGAAGAGGAAAGACTGACCAGCTTGGATTCAGGAGAGCAAAGGAAAATAGAAGAAAAATAAACGAAAATGGGCAATGGCCTCTACTATTGATGCTTCTCCTTTTGTCTTCGAAAAAGAAACGAAAAGTGTGGTCTGCGAAGGAAGAAGAAAAATCTATGTGAACCTTTGTTGCCGTAGTGGTCTAGTACTCGGCCGAAGAAGAAGAAAATTAGAAAATATTATTTGCTTCAAAGTGTGGTCTGCTACACCGAATGAAGAAGAAAAATCTGTGTGAAGATTATTGCCGCAGTGGTATGTTACTCGACCGAAGAAGAAGAAAAATAGAAAATCTTCGAAGTGTGGTCTGCTACACTGAAGGAAGAATAAAAATCTAAACTTTGTTTTGCTTTTGTTATAAACATTTGTATAACCATATATAGCCACTAATTAAGACCATTGAACCATCAATTAAGACCAATGTGTAGCCACTAATTAAGACCATTGAGCCATTAATTAAGACCTATCTTTAGCTATCAATGGAGACTTAAGCTATACCTACTCATTTGTACTCCTATATATATGAGTTTAATTCTATTGTTTCAAGTTTTGCATTGAAGAACAACTCTTTCTCTTGCAATTTTCTCTTTATTTCTCTCTCTCTCTCTGTGTCTTTCACTCTCTCTATTTTCATTAGTTTCATAACACGTTATCAGCACGAGGTTCTGTTGATTTTGAAGCTAATGGTCTTCTACTTCAAGTAAATTTTTCAATATATTATTTGCAATCCCCAAGGTGAGTATTAAAGATTATATTCATTATTACTACTTGATTAAATTCTATGTTTATTCACATAGTTTATATACAAGTTCTATTTATTTTTTATACTTGTTATAAATTATTGATAAGATTCATCTTGGAATAGAAATTGAGCATCTTTGAAGGATCGCTCTAAACCAATAATTTTATTGAGTATCTCATAATAAAAGATCTATTGATTCTATGAGATAGTTTAAATGAGTGATACGTGTATCAAAAGCTCATTATGATTAACGCACCTGAAGTTGCATAATTGAAATTGTGTAGAGAAAAGCCACTAAAGAATATATGTTTAAAATGAATGCCTCAAATGTGCTCCTGAAGTAGCAATATCGAGTTTAAAAGTTCACAATATATTCTAAATTTATATTTGGTCTTCTAGTGGCTAAGCAAAATAATGAGATTTTGTCAAGAAATCATGAGTCACGTTCTACTAGTTCCACATCATTCCCTGAAGTGAATGAAATTGGATTTATATCATTCCTATAAGAGAATGATGCATTGTTTTCAAAGAAACCAAGAGATTGGACGTGGTGATGAATATCTTTATAGTACTTCTATGATTTTGAGCCAGAAGCTTGTATTAAAAAAATTATCAGCTTTCTCTTTGAGATGATATTATATAACTATTGAATCAAATATTATGATGCATCAAAAATGATATGATTCAAAATATTTGTATGTTTTTCATGATTATCTTGATCATCCGAAATCAATTATGATAAGTCGAATAATTTTCATATAGACGTCTATAAAAGAATTAGAAGATTCTTTTACTATAAAGTCTTCCCACTATGAGCGGAAAGAAAAATTTGCTAGAAGCAAATAAAATGAAATAATTCGACGTTATCTTGATTATCATAGGTGAATTAGAAGTTTAGATGATAATTAATTTATGGATGCAATAAGATAAAAATGTCTCATATTCTAACTGCTAAAATCCCAGCGAGGATTGAAGTCCTCGTAGGACAATTAAGAAATTTAGCAGTCTAATGAACATAAGACATGTCTAAAAGCGTGCGAGACCTATTGATACAAATGATAAAGCATCCCGAAAGAGAAAAGCACAAAGAAAAGAAATTGGTGCTCTAGAAGAGGCCGTACCCACAAAACAAGCAATAAGATCCATCCAAACTTTTTATACAAAATTCTCTTATAATAAAAACTCCTAAAAAGTATAATACTCCTGAAGAGTACCTCCTGAAGAGAATTTTCATGAAATGATTTCCCTTGAAGAGGGACAGGTACCTAAAAATAACGAGATCTCGATACATTTCATGAGTAATGGAGAAATTCTGAATAGAAATAAAACTGTTGTCGATAACGTATTTTCATATAAGATAGCACTTGACATTACCAGAAATAATGAAGAAAGTGAGTCAAGAACCGTCGAAGAATACCGACGTAAAAATATTGGCCAAAATAGAAAGAAACAATTCCTGCAGAATTAATATCACTAGTAAAATGTGATACATATGGACTTGTAGTCCAAACACCTAAGAGGTGATACTTGTTGAATATCAGTGGGTATTTGTATAAAGGAAATGAAAATGTAATATATAAATCACGAGTTGGTTTCTCGCAGAAATAATATTGATATGCTTTTGAAGTGGATGAAATTATATTGAGGTTTTTATTAACTTGATAGTTACCGAGAGTTTGGATGTACATGATTAACTGCATATTTATATAGATCACTAGATATGAAATGCATGAAGTATATAGTCCTGAAGTACTTATTCTATCAAATTTCAAAAATCTTTAAATGATCTAAAACAATCCAAACCAAAGTTTTGAAATCCGTTCCAGAAACCATTCCGGTTGAGGTACTGGAACGGAATATTTCGGTATCGGTACGTTTCGGTGTACCGTTTCGGGATTAATTATATATTATATATAAATATTTATATGTATATATAAACTAATAATTAATAAAATAAATACATATATATGTAAGTGTATATCATGTATATGTGTATATATATAGAAGAATTAAAGATTTATAAAATGAATATATGTTGAAAAAAATCACAAACTTGAGTTAAAATACAAAAATAAAGGAAAAAAATTAAAGAATAGACCTATTATTAAAAATAACAATACTTCTAGTGCACGGAAATAGGTATTTGAATTTTAAAAGTACAATTTTATTCATTATTTTTCAACTTATTTACAAGAGAGCTATTTTTTATTTTTTTTTAATTTAAATTTTAATTTTGGACCGGAATTACTATTCCGGCCGGAATACCGGAATCCGGCCGGAATTGACCGGAACAGCCAGAATTTGACCGGAACGGCTGGAATTTGACCCGGAACGGAATAGATACCTATCCCATTCCGGTCACTGTTCCGGCACGAAAAATTCCGGCCATTCTGGCCGGAACGGAACGAATTTTAAAACCTTGATCCAAACACACGTGGAACAAGCTATTTTTCATATATTTTCAGTATCTAGATTAGCTTTTATTGCAGTTTATATAGATGATTTAAATGTCATTGAAACTCCAGAAGAGCTCATGAAAACTGCATATATTTAAAATATAAATCATAAATCCTTTCGGATTCGAGGGGGAGATAAATGAAATTATTAGTTCTGAAGTACCTTATCTTAAATGCAATTAGTATTTCAGATTCATATTACGGTTGTGTAATAAATGTGCATTATTAAAGGAGAAATAAAATGGAGCATACATAACATCTACCAGAAGATAGAAACACAATATGAATATTTGTGAAATATTATTTTATTATCTCGAAACAAAATTACAGAAATTTGAGACTCTTCGCCTCATTCTTTAAATGATCTTGCTCTTCAAAAATTTGCATGGCATCCCTGTCTAAAGGAGTAGGCAATCGAAAAGAAGACTTAAACAATGATTTTAAATTCCTATTCTCTTGCTTTATTGCTCCTATCTTCATGTTAGGCTCTAGAAGAAGTCGCTAAATTATAGAAATTTTCTCATTGAGTTTGTCAACATCATAAGTTTTGGATTGTAGTCGCTGAGAAAATGCAACAATGGTTGATGAGTATTGGGTACCGAGACTCACAAGCTCGTAGATAGCTTCAACATCTGACTTATTAGTCAGATCATTATTGTATTGCACTATAGCACCTACGGTAGAAGCAGAAACAACTGGTGAACAAGGTGTAGAATACCTCATATATTGGTCACGAGAAGATTGATGGGCCATTGCAGAGTAAGAATGCAAAAAGAGATTGAAGAGTAAGAATGCAGACTAATTACAGAAGAGTGAAGAAAATTGGATGTGAATGATGATGAGCTGAATATTTCTTTTATAGAGAAAATTATGAAAGTAAGACAAAATTATATATATTGATAGAGGATACGCTAAACACAGATATCCTACAGTTATTTACTAGGTCGTGAAATTAAAGGGAGCTTGCCCCTACTCTCTTAGAAGTTAGACTTTTTCAGATATCCGCGGCGAGATTAAATACAGCTTGTCCTTATTCTCTAAGTATTTGGATTTCTTCAAATATCCGTTGCTGCTGATCCTGAAGATCACGGGCATACTATTTTAGCGCCTTATTCTCCTCCTTCAGTTTCTTGTTCTTACGACTCTTGACAAAGAGTTTTTAACTTAATTAAGATATTTGATTATTGAGTTGGTTGACCTCATTCAATTTAGCTAATAACCTCCGAGACATGGTCGTAACAGAGGCAAAATATTGAGCACTAAGAAATCTTGATTCTGAAACGACATCAGAATAAATCCTTCCAGAAAAATGAATCTCTGCTCCTATCATAAAAGCAACATTCTCAGGAGAATAAAAGGAAGGACAAAGCATCTCTATTGCTTCACAGCGTCTCTTGTGAAGCATCTCTCTGAAAGGGACAAGAGATGTAGCATCATAGCCCTGCGACGCCTGACAGCTCCAGAAAAGCTATAAAATCATGCGGTGCTTGTCTGGCCTAAAAAGGTGGCCACCGTTTTTGTTGAATATGGAGATTGGCAGCTTAATTTTGATGGCTTCTCCACTAACTATGTTATTTACAAGAACTCCAGAAGAGCACAACTCCAGAAGAGTAATGAATTTAACTTTAAAACGATCTTGAATCAATATGGCGAATTTGTTTACCAAAACATTACTAACTGCATCATTTAAAGAGTTGGTACACAATATTGAGACGCATCAACCAAAGTCCTTTCACTATAAAGTCTTGAAGAACTCTTATATGGACAAAACTCATCTCCTGAATACTCCAATGGTTGTTCGATCATTTAATGTGTAGAAAGACCCATTTCGTCCTTGTGAAGATGATAAAGAAATTCTTGATCCTGAAGTATCTTATCTTAGTGCAATTAGAGTCCTGATATATCTTGAAAATTGCACTCAATCTGATATTGCATTTTCAGTTAATTTACTTGCAAGATATAGTTTTGCACCAACTCAAAGACATTGGAAGGATATTAAACATGTCATTCGTTACTTTCGAGGTACGATTGATATGGAATTATTTTATCAACATGGATCAAGTCCACAATTAGTTGGATATGCGAATGCAGGTTATCTTTCAGATTCACACAGAGATATCATTGCAATTTATGAGAAGAAATGTGAAATTGATATCAAGCAGATACGATCAAGTGATAATTTGGCAGATTTATTCACTAAGGCATTACCAACTGCAACATTTAAGAAGATTGTGCAGAACATTGGAATGCGGAAACTTGAAGACCTATTATCATGCACTTTTCAGGGGGAGTAAAGTCTTGAAGACTTGTACTGATTGTACTCTTTTTCCTTCGCTAAGGTTTTATCCCACTGGGTTTTCCTTTGAAAGGTTTTAATGAGGCAATCTTAAAGCATTTGGCAGTACACATGAATATTGTACTCTTTTCTTTCGTCATTGGTTTTTTCCCACTGGTTTTTCTTGGCAAGATCTTAACAATGCATATTCTTTATGTATGGTCATCCAAAGGGGGAGTGTTATAAACATTTGTATAACCATACATAGCCACTAATTAAGACCATTGAACCATCAATTAAGACCAATGTGTAGCCACTAATTAAGACTATTGAGCCATTAATTAAGACCTATCTTTAGCCATCAATGGAGACTTAAGCTATACCTACTCCTTTGTACTCCTATATATATGGGTATAATTCCCTTGTATATGCATCAAGTTTTGTATTGAAAAACAACTCTTTCTCTTGCAATTTCCTCTTTGTCTCTCTCTCTCTCTCTCTCTCTCTCTCTCTCTCTCTCTCTCTCTCTGTGTGTGTGTCTTTCACTCTCTCTGTTTTCATTAGTTTCATAACAGCTTTGTCCTTTTCTTTGTTTTTGCCTTTTTGCCTTTCTACTTTTTTTTTTAATTTTTTTTTCTTTCACATAAGTTTTGCCATGTATAGCCCATTGCATCCCGTTTACATAGGCCGGTTGTACATAGCAAAATTATGGTCTTAATTGTATAGATCAGGCATACCTTTCTCTTTCTCTTTGTCTTTTTTTTTTCCCTTTTAATAAGTAAATGATTGTATTAATAATAAAAGGCTTAGTCCAAATATACAAAAAGGTATACACAAGTTAACGCCTATCTAAGAAAAAGAAAAAAAAGCAAGGAAGTCATTTATGCCCAAGCCATTAAAATAAATAGCTATGTCCCCAAAAAAAAAAAAAAAAAAAAAAAAAAAAAAAAAAGTTCTAACAAAAAGAGATCTAAGTTCCTCCAAAGAGTGTTCTTTATCTTTAAACTTCCGGTCATTACGCTCCTTCCACAAGCACCACAAGATGTACATAGGCACAATTTTCTACACAGTTGTGATTTAGGGGGCTTCTCTTAGATTTGTCCAGCTGGCCAAGAACTCAACCACTGTGGCATGACCCAGGCTAACTCTAACCTATAAGAACACATCATCCCATAGCTCTCTAGCAGCCTCACAATGAAGTAGAAGATGATCCATAGTCTCACCACTTTTCTTACACATGCAGCACCAGTCTACTATGCCCCCCCCCCCCCAAAAAAAAATTCTTTAAGTTGTCCATTGTCACAATCTTATCCAAGGAAGTTGACCAAGCAAAAAATGCCGCTTTAAAAGGTACTCTATTTTGCCAAATCTTCTTCCATGGAAATTGGTTATCTTGCGGTTGTGTGAGAGACTTAGAAAAAGAACGAACCGAGAAACTGCCTTTAGTTATTAGTTTCCACCACAACTTATCAACTGTCGTTGTCGATCTCATGGAGTAGAGAATATGAAAAAAAAATCCTCCAAGCTACCAGTTTCCCAATCTTGGGCAACCCTACTAAAGATGACATTCCATTGGACTTGATCCCTAGATAGTACCAAAACATCTGCTACTGAAGCTTCTTTTTCACAAGCAATCCTGAAAACTGAAGGGAATGAATCCTTAAAGGCATTGTCCACACACCAAAGGTCACTCCAGGATTTAATTCTAAAGCCATCTCTCAACAGAAGTCTAGTGTGATGAGTAAAAATCTCCCACCCTCACCTAATATGCTTCCGAACTCCCACTCCATAAGCCCTACTCACCTTTCTAGTGCTCCAACACCCCCGCCCCCCAAGCCTCCATATTTAAGGTCTATCACCAACTTCCAAAGAGTTTCCAATTCCATAGTGTATCTTCACAACCATTTTCCAAGTAATGCCCTATTAAAGATTCTCAAGTTTATAATGCCCAACCCACTAGAAGAAATTGAAGAGAATACCTTATCCCACTTGACCAGGTGAAATTTGAATTCATCTCTCACACCACTCCAGAAAATCACAATGCAATTTTTCGATTCGAGTCACCACACTTATAGGAATGGGGAATAAAGATGGAAAATATGTTGGTAAGTTGGACAAAGTGCTTTTGATTAAGGTGATACGACCACCTTTCGACAAATACAATATCTTCCAATCTGCTATTCTACATGCAATCTTCTCAATCACTGTATCCTAGATCGATTTGGCCCATGATGCTGCTCGCAAGTAATTCATAGGAAGAGAGGAAACCTTACAACTAAGTATGTTGGCCGACTATCGAATATTGCTAACATTGCCAACTGGCACTAACTTTGACTTGTCAAAGTTCACTTTCAAACCAGATAATGCTTCAAAACAGAGTAAGAGAGCCCTCAATGCCCATATCTAGTTCTATTCTACCTCACAAAAAATCAATGTATTATCTACAAACAAAAGATGAGAAATATTGAGAGTACCCCTAATGGGGTCCCCAACCAAGAAACCAATCACAAAATCATTGTTAACCAAGGCCGACGTTATTCTGCTAAGCGCCTTCATAACTATGAAAAATAGAAGTGGAGACAAATGATCCCTTTGTCTTAGGCCTCTAGAGCTGTTGAAGAAGCCAATTTGGTTACCATTTACTAACACTGAAAACTTCACCGTTGAGATACACTATCTGATTCATGAACATTATCTCTCTCCAAAACCACATCTCCCAAACAAGTAAATTAAGAAGTCTCAATTCACATGATCATAAGCTTTCTCCATATCCAATTTACATAGGATCCCCTACCAGATTTTATACGACTATCGAGGCATTCATTGGCAATAAGATCGAATCCAGGATTTGCCTACACCTTAAAGAAGCATTTTGAGGTTTCAAAATAATCTTTCCCAACACCTTCCGTAGACGATTTGCAAGCACCTTGGATATGATTTTATAGACCCTATTTACGTGACTAATGGGTCGATAATATTTCACTTTCGTTGCCCAAACTTCTTAGGAACAAGTGCAATAAAAGTGGCATTTAGGCTTTTTTCAAATTTTCCAACTGAAAAAAATTATTGAAACACCTTAAGTTAGTCCTTATTCACCACATCCTAACATATTTAGAAGAATCCCAAAGAGAACCCATTTGGACCAGGTGCTTTATCTTTAACCATTTTCCTCACCATCCTGTGAACCTCCAAGTCCTCAAAGGGTCTCTCCAACCACATAATGCTCTATGGTTCAATGGACTCAAAGGTTAGTCCCCATCAAGCTTTGGTCGCCATCCCACTTGTTCAATAAGCAAATGTTCAAAAAAATCAGCACCATTTTTTTAGATCACAAGAATCTTTGTACAAGCCATATCGTATTATATTCAGCATTTCAATATATGAGAGTTGGCCACTCTATGGAAGAACTTTATGATTCGATCACCTTCTTTCAACCACAATGCTCTGGATTTTTGGTGCCAAGAGATCTCTTCCAATAATATAATCTTCCCTAATTCTAACACCGAATCTACCTTCTGGGCTAACTCTTCCAAAGAAAGGACTTGGCCCTCCTATGTCCTTTCTAATTCTTGTATCTCTCTCAACATAGACTTTTTCTAGTCACATATATCACCAAAGGACTGAATATTCCAAAACTTTAAGTCTTGTTTCAACACTTGCAGTTTACTTGCCAAAATAAAGCTAGGAGTGCCATGTATCTAATATGAGAACCACCATTGCCTAACCCTATCCACAAAGAATTCAGTTTTCAACCACATATTTTCAAATTTAAAATACTGATGCCTCCGTTTTGACGCTAATTATTAACTAAAGTGATTCAAAGAATACTCTTATTCCTTTGATTCTAGTGTAGATGTTTCAAATCGTTAGCATCAATTGGCCATTGGTTTATAATTAATGAGCCATTCCCAACACAAAAACAAAAGAAAGAAAAGGGCAAAAAGATTGGTATATGTTCCGCAACTATTAAATAGCTATCAACTGGCTATTGGGGCTCATTAAAATGAAAAATCTATGGAAAAAACAAAATCACAAACCCAACATGACCCATAAAATGTTTGAAGACCAGTGATTCGAAGTCTCAGGTAGGTGCACTGCCAGTTATGGTTCTGCGCATTGTGAGTCTGTGATTTTGTTTGAACAAATCCACCTTAACTTCATCAAACTCTCTCCAAAACCACTTTAACTTGTGTATATCCACCACCAAAAACTTTTCAAAGAATAAAACCAAAAAATCCAGTTTGATTCTTATACGGGCATACAATGTCCATTTGGCTTGGTAATTCCATCAAACAGTTGATGGGCACAAGAGAAATTCAAAAATTCATGCAAGAATTTATAGAAAACAACCTCAATACAAAAAATTACACACAATCACAAACTCCAATCATGCCTCACCAACAGAAAATTAGTGTATACCATAGAAACTAGTTTATCTCATCACTGTATTGGGAAACCAAAAACCAAGTTTCGGTCAGAAACTTACCGTGGCGTGGCCACAGATATGGATGCAGGGACGGTCTTCTCTTCGACGTCAACTGGAGTTTGCAAGGGATGACTTTGCCCTGGAATCACAAAGAGGAGCGCGAAAGAGATGAGTATAGATGAAGAGAGAGGAGCGGGGGAGAAAGGAACATTAGACTCCAAGAGAGAGTGAGAGAGAGAAGCATGAGAGAAAGGGGCATGAGGAGAGGAAGGTTTTTAGTGGATGAAATCAGGCATGAGGAGAGGAAGGCTGTTTCAAAGGAGGAAATTGAATTACAGATTGACCATTTCATCCAAAGTTGAGAACCTTGATGTGACGCCAAACCGGGTTCGTCACATCACGTGCACGGTCTAGGAAACTTAAACCGGCTGCATAATAGAGTTTTTGTTATATTTCCTTTTTCATTCATTAATAATAATTTGATAATCAGGTAACCGGTATTTCTTTTAGACAAATGCTTGGGCCCCCATTTTGGTCCCAAGCATTTCTACTGATTTCTTTTATTTTTAGTGATTAAATAATTATTTTGTAATAATATTGTGAATTTTCTTTAAAACTATTTTAAGAATATAAAGTGTAAATTAGATTAAATCGAATTACCTCAAGGAGCGGAATTTTCGCGAGGTCGGATCTTTGCTCGTCTTGCGGCCCACGTTACTGTGTCGTTTGCACTTCTATGTCACGTAGGAGGCTACTAGAGTCTCCTAAATAATTTCACACTTCAAGATCAAGAGATCTAGATGGTTTCTCTAGGAAAATGTAGAGAGAGAGGAGAGTTTTTCATAGACTTTTTCCACCCAAATAAAATGTCCGTACACTCTCTTTTAAAAGAGTTTTCATATCTGGAAGTTAATTAACTTCCCTGCAAATGAGGAAGTTAAATAACTTCCCTTAAAGTTGTGATAGTGGTGGGGAGTTAACAAATAACTTCCCCACCTATGTGGGTAGTGGACACAACTTGGTAATGGGTTTTACCCATTACCAACATCTCCCACTTGTCCACTATGGACGTTATGTCTATTAACAATCTCTTCGTGTTCTCTCAATCAATTATCCCTCATACAGAAAATGAAGCGTGCGACTTGACGAGAAGACAAAGGGTAGGAGTACTATATTAAGTCACCATCATACTAACATAGTACATCACTCATTATATCTCGTCTATGCCCCAGATTATTTGATCTCACCAGATCAAGTGTCCTTAATCCCTCACAAGTTTATAACTTAAAGCAATTTTTGACCTCATATCATATAATATGCTCATGATTATATCGAGTCAAAACGACATAATCGCCCGGGCTATGAGACATAAAATAACAAGTAAGAATCCAAACAATCTTCCCTAGACACTCATGGCAATTCAATTAGACTTGACTGCTTTCCTAGACATGTTCCACGAGACCGTATCATACGTGGCCCTAAGAAAACATGCTAAAGTAGCAACATCAAGTTTTCATTTCATGACATAGTTCCAGGTTCAAGGGCATTAGATCATTTATTGATCCATTAGGGCTCACATAGTGATGGAGTAGGGATCCATCCAATCACTCCCTCAAAATGTCGTCTAAAGCACATACAGTATGAAATGTATGTTACGACGAAACTCCCGCTTAATTGGGCTTGTCATATTCAAAACGTCGTAGGAATCTTAGTCTAGTCAACACAAAGACGTTCTAACTTGAGTTTCTTAACACAGTCACTCATCTAGCGCCTGCCTAAGATCTCATATTCCGCTTTAATCAGGCTTTATGAAGTTGTGCAAATGCTTCATATACGACTCTTGTAAGTCTCATCTTAGCCAAGCTAAGGCGACATTATTTAAATTTATCTTAAATGCCCCCAAAGCATCAAGATATTTACTAGCTCGCTTTCCAAGCGCCAAATTAAACAATTTGTCTCATCTTGCTCGCAACTCAAATGCCAAGGTGATCATCTATGTGAGTAGACTGATCTCTGCCTGTGACATCTTTATTATGTGTGCTTTTCACTTAGTATCACTTAATTAATAATTTGAGATAAACACAATAATCTCACTGCGATAGATACTAACAGTGTTAAATTTACAATAAAGTTAAGGTATCATCAATACAACATATATCAAATCCGATGAAGTCCCAAACTCCTAACATGAGTTTGGAAAACATTTCTACTAGTAGCCTTAGTAAGAGGATCAGCTACCATCTTGCTAGTAGAGATATGTTGTAGGATCACCTCACCCCGCGCAACAACATCTCGAATGTAGTGAAAACGAATATCTATGTGTTTGGTTTTGCCATGGTATTTGGGATCCTTGGCATATGCCAAAGCTGTCATACTATCACTGTATATCTTAACGGCTTCATCTGCAAGAGCCATAACATCTAGACGCTGGAAGAATCTCCTCAACCAAACAGCTTCTTGTACAGCTGTTGAACAAGCAACATACTCTGACTCCATCGTGGACAAAGCAATGCGTGATTGTTTCTTGCTACACCAAGAAATAGCTCCTCCACTAAGCATAAATGAGTAACCCGTCGTGGATTTTCGCTCATCTTTGTCACTAGCCCAATCAGCATCGCTATAACCCTTCAGTCTCATGTCTCCACTCTGGTAACAAAGAACGAGGTCTGCTGTCCCACGAAGGTATCGAAAAATCCTCTTAACTACTTGCCAATGAACAGGTCCTGGGTTACTCTAATAACGACTAACCAATCCAACCGCAAAGCAAATGTCAGGTCGTGTACACAACATAGCATACATCAGACTTCCAATTGCACTTGCATAAGGAACTCTGGTCATTTCTTTCTTTTCCTCATCATTATTAGGGCAATGTTCTAGGCTCAAAGAATAACCCTTCTCAATTGGAGTGTCTATGGGTTTGGAGTTATACATACGAAATCGTTCTAAAATTTTCTTAACATAAGTCTCTTGAGACAAACCAAGAAATTTCCTAGATCGATCCCTTGAAATTTTAACTCCCAGCACATAATTTGCTTCACCCATGTCCTTCATCTCAAAAGTAGAGGACAACCACTCTTTTGTAGTGACTATTATCTCCATACTATTTCCAGCTAATAATATGTCATCCACATACAAAGATAAAATTAGAAATTTTTTTCTATACGTTTGACATACACACAATGGTCTTCTTCTAGCATTTCAAAGCCAATTGAAGTAATGGCCTCATGAAATCTGAAGTACCATTGTCTAGACGATTGTTTAAGGCCATAAATAGAACGTTTCAGCTGGCATACTTTGCGCTCTTGTCCCTCAGCCTCAAAACCAACATGTTGATCCATATAAATCTCCTCGTCTAGTTCTCCATTGAGAAATGCAGTTTTCACATCCATTTGAAAAATTTCCAAATCTAGATGTGCAACTATAGCTAGAATGGGGCGAATAGAAGCAAATCTCACCACAGGGGAGAATGTTTCTTCATAATCTATACCCTCTCTTTGAGTATAGCCCTTTGCCACTAGTCGGGCCTTATACTTGTCAATTGATCCATCTGCCTGACGCTTAATTTTTAAAACCCATTTGTTTCCAATAGATTTGCGCCTAGGTGGAAGATCAACTAACTCCCAAACTTGGTTCTTTGCCATAGAACTCATCTCATCTCTCATAGCAGCTAGCCATTTATTTGAAGCAGGTGAACTTAGTGCTTCTTCATAAGAAGAAGGTTCATCAAAGTCACACGGAGCACACATGAAAGATTCCTCTTCAATCTCAAACCGACGACGAGGAATGGGTCCACGTTCGCTTCTACGTAACTGAGACTCTTGTGAGTCATTTTCTAGTGGTATAATCCCACTAGGAGGCAAGTCACTCCCACTATCTTTTGCGATTCTAGGATGTGATAATGCTCCACCCTCGCCAAAAGATGGTGTAACTCCCTCAATTTCTTGTAACTCTAAAAGTTCACAATCATTCTTTGCTGCACCAATACTAGGAAAATCACTCTCGATAAATGTAACATCACGAGACTCAATTTCTGTCATCCCTCCGCTAAGATGTTCACCAAACATTACATAACCCTTTGAGCTCTCTGAATATCTTATAAAGATGTACTTATTTGCTCTAGGGCCAAGTTTCCCATACTTATGGGAAGTGGTGTGAACATAACCTGCACAACCCCAAGGACGCAAATGTTCCAAATTTGGTTTTGCATTATTCCATAACTCATATGGGGTTGAAGGAACTGACTTGGAAGGCACACGATTCAAAATGTAGGCTGCAGCTAAAAGAGCATCCCCCCAAAAAGATATTGGCAGGTTAGCTTGCACCATCATTGATCGAACCATTTCCAATAGGGTATGATTTCTTCTTTCCGCAACACCATTTTGTTGTGGTGTGCCAGGAATCGTTAATTGCCTGCATATCCCTTTTTGCTCACATATTCCTTGAAACTCTTTAGATAAGTACTCTCGACCCCGATCAGTTCATAGAATTTTTAAATTCCTTTCTTTCTGATTCTCAACCATAGCTACAAAGCGTTTGAAGCAGTCTAATGCTTCAAAGCGTGGGAGATCAAATAGACATGACTGAAACGTGAGTAGTCATCTATAAAAGTGAGAAAATAAGATGTACCATGGCGTGCCTTCACATTCATAGGTCCACAAATATCAGAATGGACTAGCTCTAAAGGATAAGATGCCCTAAGAGCCTTTCCAAAAGGCTTCCTACAAGCCTTACCAGCTAAACAAGGCTCACACACAGGTAGGCTTATATTAGCGAGAGACCCCAATAGGCCTTCTCTAGCTAGTCTAGCCATTCTATCTTTTTCTATGTGGCCTAGCTTAGCGTGTCATTTCAATGAATTAGAAACAACATTATCATCATTTGAAACCACAAAAGAAAATGAGGAATTATCTAAATCCAACGTAAAGAAACCATTCAAAAGAAAACCATGTCCATACAAAGCCCTATCCAAATAAAAGTCCAGCTGAGGGCCATCAAAATGAAAAGTAAAACCAAGTTCCAACATAGAGATAACTGAAAATAGATTACATTAAACACCAGGTGCATATAGCACATCATGAAGAAGTAACAAGCACCCTAAACGCATCTTGAGTTGGTAGGTGCCAACTCCAAGCACTTCCTCCTGAGTTCCGTTACCCAATATAACGTACTGTCTGCCAACTGGTATTTTTTTATAATCTACGAACCCAACTCGATCTCGAGCTACATGTTTGGTTGCTCCTGTGTCTACAATCCATTCAGGGATTGAGTGAGCAACAAAGATACGTGAACACACAAAAGTAATGAGAGAGTTGTGTTTAAGGGGTACCTTCTTTGCCTCAGTGCACTCACGAGCAAAGTGTCCCATTTTTCCACAGTTATAACACTTCAATTTGGACTTGTCCTTGCCAGCATGCTTGCCTCTGTGGCGCTTTGCTATTTTTTCATCATTTGGCCTAAGATTTTTTGCCGTTCTAGTAGATCTCCCATGTTGCTTACGCTTAGGCATGAATGCCTAGCGCTTTCCAACTTGGGCAACAAGTACAATATTACGGTGTGCATTTATGCACTCCGCCTCTAGCTCCAAATGGCGAGATATATCAGCAAAAGTCTTAATATTCTCACTGTGTGTCAAAACAAGTTTCATTTGCCCCCAAGTTGACTCGGGCAATGATCGTATCACAGCAGTAACTTGTTGTTCATCAGTGAGATTATTGCCAGCAGCCTTCAAATCACGAATCAAGGCAGACATTGACCTCAAATGCTCAGTCATGGTATGTTTAGGGTTCATAACATACTGCTCAAACCTCAAGGTGAGCGCACGGAGCCTAGTAGCTGATGTTCCCCCATAGGTGATTTTCAGATGGTTCCACATATCTTGGGTAGTCGGGCAGTTCTCAAACTCCCCAATAAGATCATTGTGCATGCTACTAAGCATGGTAAAGCGTGCACACCGATCTTTCTTTACCCAAGCCTGATAGGCTTCCATATCACGACGATGTTAGGAAGTATTCCCTTCCTCAGGTTGAATCATAAGGTGAGACAGATTCTTAAGGACCTCTTGTTCATTAAGCAGATATTGGATTTTTCTATGCCACATGTTATAGTTGGTCCCATCCAATTTCTTTCCTTTAGTAAGGTCAGCAACTACATTCTTAGTAGCCATTATCACTACATTCATTACGCGAGATTGGACATTAGCACACATTTAATTTTATTCCAAAATCTAACTAGACTATGGAATTCCTTCCTATATAGTGAGATCAAAAATTTCGCGAAAAGCTAGTAATCATCTCCCACTATATGAGTCAAAATATCATATCCAATTAATTTTGAATAAAATTTATTTATTTTTTTAAATACTCAAAATTCATGCACATATACTCCATTCATAAAAAAATGAATTCATAATCATGCGAATAGGCTCCACCTGAAGCCTCATTGGTAATTTGGTGCATCATGTTAAGGTGACCTTAAAGTATATCGATAGACGTGAAACACATCCCTTTACATGGCTTCAACAATAAAATTACATTCCCAATATTACATATCCAAAGAAAAACCTACTACAAATTTTCTAGGAGAACAATAAATTAATAGGGATGCCACATCATCGATATACTTATAAGGTTCACCTTATCCATTCACTTAAAAAAAATAATACACATGAGCCCAACAAATTACCAATATCAATTCTATCCATTTTAATAAAATAAACCAATAAACTCAAACATTCAATCATAGTAGTATGCATGATGGTTTAATGGATAGAGAGCCCACATTCTCAACTAATGAGAAGGGTTTCATAGGTCATCAAAACTAGGGACACATATTCAATGTGGACATTCATTTAATAATGAATCAAGACATATATTCACAACTGATTTATATAAAAAACATATAACATATAAAATTTAGACTTGACGAAGTATGACAATTTTTTTTTTGCTTTTAAACATTAAAAAAACGGCTCTGTTTCAAGCAAAAAAAAGAGATGAATCAATTTTAAACACCAACACTGATTACACATGCCGGTAGTGACAAAAAAATGCGTTGGAATCTTCCGCACGTGCCCCCACGCGCCACCTATGCGTGTGGGCTTAGTTTTTGCTCTAGAGGCTGTTTTGCCTCTGTTTCACTTGCCGCGGCGGAGAGTGCACATCACCTCCGCCTCTCATGGTGTTTTCAGACTCTAAACTCAAACTCCAGTGATTTTAATATGTATCTTTGTTGGTAAAGTGATTAAAAACCGGAGCCAAGTAGATGGGTGGACTACAGTCTCTTTTACCGAGAGTGGGATAGGGAAAAAACTACTGTTCATCGTCTTCTTCCTCAAGCCAAAAAACTGGTTTTTTCCGATTTCGAGCAGCCACATTCAATCGATCATAACTTACTCATACGAAGTCCAAATCAGGCATATGATATATCAAATTAAAGCTATCGAACCCAGATTTCTAAACATGTAATATTTATCTCCATAAAATAAGATATGATTTGTTAAAACAGGGCTCAAAGTCATGGTCTCAACATAAACTTCAAAAACTAGGGTTTCGGATTTCTTCTTCTATATTCAACGAAACTTCACCAAATTTAATAGACATGTTTCTGACATTATAGGGAATATTTTCATGTAAATAATTCAACCTTAAACAAGTCATACCGTAGCCTCTAATGAAAAATCCGAAACATAAATAATCATAACATATCATCAATTACATGCTTTTACACTCATTTCAAAGCATCAAACAACATGTAATCATATTCATATGGGCGAAAACAAGCAACCTAGGCTCTGATACCAATGTTAAATGAGATTAAAATCGAATTACCTCAAGGAGCGGAATTTTCGCGAGGTCGGATCTTTGCTCGTCTTACGGCCCACGTCACTGTGTCGTTTGCACTTCTACGTCACTTAGGAGGCTACTAGAGTCTCCTAAATAATTTCACGCTTCAAGATCAAGAGATCTAGATGGTTTCTCTAGGAAAATGTAGAGAGAGAGGAGAGTTTTTCATAGACTTTTTCCACCCAAATAAAATGTCCGTACACTCTCTTTTAAAAGAGTTTTCATATCTGGAAGTTAATTAACTTCCCTGCAAATGAGGAAGTTAAATAACTTCCCTTAAAGTTGTGATAGTGGTGGGGAGTTAACAAATAACTTCCCCACCTATGTGGGTAGTGGACACAACTTGGTAATGGGTTTTTACCCATTACCAACATAAAGAAATGTATGAAAAAAATAAAAATAAAAAGGCATTTAGCCTTATCAAGATATTTTGTTGAGCTACACCCTCAATAGGTGTAGCACCACTCTTTTCTTTTTTAATACAGAACATCAACTGAAGATAAATTTTTGATCAACTTAGAAAAGCAAATTTATAAATTGATATGATTTGATGTTGTGTATCAAATTATAACATATTTTGTTATTATAAAGTAAATATAATGTATCACATTAAACTAAATATTGTGTAAATTTATTTTTGTAAAATTTTTATATAAATCTCCGCACTTTCCATTATTAAAACCGAAGTCCAATCCTCTTCCTCGTCCTCCTCAACCCTTATAAAAAGAGTGATGACACAGACAATCTTTTTTATGATTTTTTATACAACTATATTTCAAAATGAACATATAAAGAACCTTTTTTTTAATAAGAGTCAGGGCCACGTCCAATAGTCCCAAATTTATTACTAAACTCTCACTTGTGGCGGAGGAATACTGTGAAACAATAATACATTTGAATGGAAAGAAATAATGAAATAAAGCAACTTAATCCAAGTGTTACTAAATACATTATTATTATACGCCTAGCACAAACCTTATTCTAAAACAAGCCAAAAGAACAAACATACCTGCAGCCAACAAACATCCTTCCAAATTAAGACCTCAAAGAAGGGAGGTCTAGTTTATCCACCTTTAAAATACCTTTGAGCTTCCACGAAATATCATTAAAATTAAACTATGTACCAGATTGATGATTCGAGGCTAGACAAGCAAGAAAATCAACTCCTGAATTTCTTTCTCTATAAACATGACTTATCTTGACTTGCAATCTGGACAATAGCTCTTGGATTTCATCCCAATAGTCTTCAAGATACCAAATGCCACATCTACCTTTTTCCAACAAATTTACTACAAGTAAAGAATCAAGCTCAATCTCAATCTCAATTCTATGCAAATCCAACTCCTTAGAATGCAAGCCCATAGTAGAGAGCTAATAATTCCGCTTCATTATTAGAGCCATGAGCCAACTCCTTAGCAAAAGCTAACCTCAAACAACCGCGATCATCCCGAATGAGGCCACACCCCCCCCCCCATGCAACCCAAATTTCCCAACGAGCTCCCATCGACATTCAACTTAAACCATCCCCTATTCAATCTATTCCACTTTACCAAACAAACTTGCTTACATAAAGGAACTTTAACCGAAATCGAAAAGACAACCCATATTTGATCATCGCCATCTTTTAATTTTTTACTCACCCTCAAGCGTAAACCCTCCCATGTAATTGCTGCCTTAATTGCACCCCACAACGACTGCACAAAAACTTTTTTCCCTTCCATACGAGCCTTGCACCGCCACACACAAAGGGACCAAGTTAAAATAATAGGAACCAAGCCAAGCAACATACCTTTTTGAAAAGAATGTGAGGCCCGTCTAAACCAAAGCTCCATATTAGCCTTCCAAGGCCAGGATGGATCATAAGGCATCCCCAAACTCAGAGACGCCCTGTGCCAAACTTTCGCTGCTAGCGAACCTGTGGCTAGGACATGATTTTGATCTTCCATACAACCCCTTGCACAACATTCACATATAGAAACCACGGGAATGCCCAAGTCTTTAATCTGCGCATCTACACTTAGGCAAAAATGCATAGCCTTCCACAATGTAACCGAATGTTTCTTTGAAAGTGCTGAGTGCTAAGTCCAAAGAACCCATTCAGATTTAGGGGCCTTAACAAGAATACAATCCCAAGCCGATTTTGAAGAGAAATTACCATTCAAATTTGGTTTCCAGATCAGGATATCTGCCCCATCCTTATGCTCCCCTAAACATGCCAAAATTTCCTCAAGCTTAGAATCGCCCACCTGTCTTCTTAGAAGCTCCACATCCCACCCATTCTAAATTCGACACTCCCATATTGTGAGATTAGGAAGCTCCGAGATCTCACATGAGTCAATAAAAGCACCAGATTTCAACCAGTTATCCCTCCAGAAGGAAACTCGATCATCTCTTAATTTTCACATGGAATTGCACAACACCTTATGTAACACTGCTACTATTCGCTTCCAGTTGAAAGAGCCCTTACTAACATCAATCAAAGAGACATGTCTATCCTTGATATATTTTTCCTTAAAAAAATTGACCCAAACTGAATTTTGGGTTAATAAATTCCATGCAAACTTCATAAAGAGCGATATCTACACATCTTTAAATTTCCTTAGTCCCATGCCCCCTCCAAGAATCGGGTTACACACTCTACCCCAAGAAACCCACTTCCTTTTTGGTTGACCATTAAAGGAGTCCTAGAAAAAATTACTCATGACCCGATTAAGGCTAGCCACCACAGCCTTAAGAGCATACAAAACAGAAAATAAATGAATCGGGATACTTGCCACAATATGCCTCAACAACAACAGGCGAGCACCAGACGATAAAAACTTTTTTTGCTATCCTTCAAGTTGGCCACTGATCCGGTGCATTAACTCATCAAAATGAGTCACTTTTAGCCTTCCTGAAATCAAAGGCGTGCCTAAGTACTTCACCAGAAAGGAACCCTCTGAGAAAGAAGTAATTCTCAAAGTTCTCCTTTTTAAGCACCCGTAAAATATTTAGGGAAAAAAATAGAAGACTTCTCTTTACTTACAATCTAACCAGACCAATCTTCATACTGAGCAAAAACATCCCTGATAACACGAAGCGAGGACTTCCCACCATTAGCAAACACAACAATGTCATCAACATACAATAAATGAAATATAAGAGGGGCACCCCGAGGATGAGAAAATGAAACAATCATCCCATTTCTGAACTTATGCTTTAACGATCTGGATAAAATTTCCTCCACAAGGAAGAAAAAATAACGAGATAAAGGATTCCCCTGCCTCAAACCACGCCCACTAGGGAAGAAGCCTTTCATTGTGCCATTCATAACCACAGAGAACCATGGAGTGGAGATACATTGCCTGATCAACTCACAAACCCGAGAGCCAAAACCAAATGAAGCCATAACCTGTAATAAGAAATCACAGTCAACACAATCATACGCCTTAGCCATATCCACTTTAACTAGGACATTGCCACCCCAAACCCACTTATTCAACAATTGAATCATCACTTGAGCTAGAGTAATATTCTCAAATATACTTCTTGGCAAAAAAGCTCCCTGCTCCAGAGAAATAATCTTATTTAAAATAGGCAACAATATACGAACCAAAATTTTAGAAAAAACTTTATAGATCACGGAATACAAACTGATGGGTTTAAATTTTTCAAACCCAGTTGGGTTTGGCACTTTCGAAAGTAACACAATATATGAAGCCGAATAGAATCTAGGTAGAGGGGAGCCACTGAAAAACTCCCTAACTGCTGCCACCACATCAACCTCCACAATATCCCAACACGAACAGTAGAACCCAGAACCAAAGCCATTTGGACCTAGACTACCATAAGTCGGAATAGAAAACATAGGCTTTTTCACCTCTTAGATTGAAGGAAGTTGAAGAAGAATATTGTTCTCTTCTTCCAAAACAACATTATGCACAAACAATGAGAAATCCGGGGGTTCCCTTCTTGGTCTTGCCTTAAAGATGTCACTCAAAAAATCCACAGTCCCAGCATGGATAGCCTCCGGGCAATTTAAATAAGAATCGTCTTGGAGTCTCATTTCCTGCACAAACAACTTATTCACAGAAACAAACGTTTTAAAAAACTAAATAGAGGCCTCGCCCTTCTCCATCCACCCAATTTTAGCCCATTGTGATAGCCATGTCTCCTCTATGAGAAGCCAAACCGCAAGCTCTCCTTTGCAATTAATAATTCTGTTCTCTTCAGAAAAGCTAACTCACAGTTGACCTTCAAGTCTTTCTATTTTCTTCTCCAAATCATTAATATTAGTCTTAGTGTGCCCAAAAACTCTACGATTCCAATCCTTTAATACCACTTTCAACTTTTTTAATTTAGTAGCTAGCTGAAAAAGCCCCACATCAGTAACTGGAACCTACCAAGAGCTTTGCACAACCTCTCTAAAATTCTCAAGAGACACCCACATTTGTTGGAACTTAAACGGTGAAGGTCCATATCTACATGCCTGGGTCTTTAAAACAAACATCGAAGAATGATCAGAAGTTGAGCGAGGCAAATAGTTACACAAAGCATCAGGTAGTAAGTCCACAGCCAAAGGATTTAGCAAGCATCTGTCCAGTTTCGACCAGCTTCTAGCCAAGCCTTTCTGCCCATTACACCAAGAAAACTTGGTCCCCATAGATTTCATTTCAGTTAACCCACAATCCTCAATAAAATCATTGAACTCATCCATTGCAATTCTCGACAGGGGTCTACCACCACTACGTTCATCATCCCCACAAATACTATTGAAATTACCAAGACATAGCCAAGGAGTGTATTGCATTACATCCAACTTTACCAGCCTCCAAAGATCTCGCTTCTCCATATGATTACATTTTGCATAAACCATAGAAACCACAGCAGAGCATGAGTCAACCTTAAGCAAGACAGACACGTGCTGAGCACTGAACTAACTAATCGAAACCTCCAAACCGTCCTTCCATAACAGCCATAATTTCCCACCAACACTTTGATTAGAAAAACCATAATCGAACTTCAAACATTTTTTCAAAACTTCCAAATTACTTTCATCAACAAAAGGCTCAGCCAACATAATAATTTACCTGGAACTTCCTCACCAATTTACAAAGTCTTCTCCGTAACGATCGAATCCCACGAATATTCCAAAAGAGAGGTTGAAAATTCATAAATTCAACCTAGCGGGCTTGCTAGGAACCCGAGATGAGCTTCTAAGAATTCTTCCACCATTAATTACATTCTTAGCTGCTATAGCATCCCCATCCGATGGATAATCTTTATTTTTACAAAGATGCTCTACCCTTTCTTCATCGGGCTCAGAAACATAATTTTCAACCACTCCATCAGGTTGTAACTCCACTCTATCAAATGGAATCATAACATCCAAAGATTCCATCATTCGATCGTCTGTAACACCAAGTAACGCCCCATCCTCTGCCACCTTCTCAACTAACTCCTCAGTCACCATCATAACACATGGCTCCACCACCATCATAGAACACATTGGATCCACATCATGATTTGCGGCCACATCACCAGACGCTACCAACACTACATCCATATCATCACCAACTCCAACAGATATCTACACTTTTGAAGAACAAGGAACATCCACAATTGTATCCACATTTTTAGCCACCAAACCATCAACAACAGAGATATTAATAGGCAATTCATGAGCCTGCATATCCATCATGCTAGTGAATTCATGACCCTCTTCCATTAGGTCCTGACTACCAATCACTGTTGTACCAGCACAATCTACATTATCACCTTGCATTTTCGCAAAACTCGAACCAAGAAAATCCCTATCCACATTTGCGGTCATTCCCACATCAACAACTTCATCATTCACAGGCACTTCATGAGACCAAGAAACCTCCATATTTGTCTGTAAAGACACCGACTTATCATTTGGCGCAGTAGCAATAGGCAATACCTCTTTCGACGTGTCTTCTACGGCTGGCTTAGGCTTCCAAATATTCACCATCTTCTCTATTTCCTTTTCAATCCCCTACTTTTTGCGGTCAACAGCCTTAGTGTCACCTCCCGTCCATTTGCATGTTTTTAAGTTATGTCCCTGAATACAACATTTAGAACAAAAAGTAGGGAGCGTCTCATATACAACCTCAATATAGAAGCTTGAGGCATGGTGAGGATTTCCAATCCAAATGCCCTTAACTGGTTCCTTTGTCGCATTGGTTCTCATCGCACATTTAGTGGCATTTTCATGACGCAAAAAGGGTCCAAATGGACAATAATATTCATCAAGAATGATTCATAGTAATAGTTTGGTGGTAATCCAGGGAGGAAAACCCAAACCGGCACCAAAGAATGCTCTGTATCCTTATCAAAATCTGAATGCTAATGGAACCCTCGGTTGGGAACCCCATCTATATTAGTAGCCTCCCTCAACAAAGCCTTCACAAAATCAGCCTCATTAGTAAGGCGCACGAACACATTCTGAGACTTTCTCATTGTTGAAACCATCGGCTGTGAACTCAAACCCCAATGATTTCGAATAAACACTATGATTGCATCAAGGGACGGATGCTACCTAAGAAATTTCAGGACCATCGAAAACCGAAACGGGGCATCAAATTTTTCAACTTCTTCCTTGGAGAATAGAACCAATATTTCACCATCAATGATTTTGGTAGGACAAAACGGAACTTCAATCTCAAGTAACTGCTGCAGGGAATGGGCCACCAAATCAGCAAACGAACGTTACCGACTAGCCGTCACCGATGGCCCAGGGGAAGCCTCGGTAGCCGCCATATGGCACTCGAACAAACGAACCCTAGCAGAGCACGATTAAGGAGAACATATAAAAAACTTATATTTTAAAATGAACGTATAAAGAATTATAAAATTGGTTATACGTGTGGCAATTAAGTAAAGGAAAGAATGCAGTCCAATGCATCACCACCATTGCAACTTTTGTCTCCTAATGAGATGGTACCAAAAAATAATCTTTTATGTAATTTTATTAAGTGGGGAATATAGGCCTAAAATTGGCATGGTTACCTTTTTTTTTCTTTTTTCTTTTTATAAGGAGATGGGGGTTCGATTCCAGGTTTTTCATTTAGATAACTAGACTATATTCTATCAAGCCATCAGACTCTTATAAAATAATATATATAAACAATAACAACAACAACAACAATAACAACAACAACAACAACAACAACAACAATAAATAATGTATTTAGGGGACTGCAGCATGTACATTCCACATGCCTCTGCTTGGAAATGTAAAGTTGCTGCACCTTCATTTTTCTCCATCTTCCTTTCAGTTTTCCCTTCCATCTTTTAAGTAGAAATCAAGTTGTCAAGAAGTTCTTAAACCAATGAACAGAGTCCTTGGGATATCTCTTAAGATTGTCCTTATAATCAACAAAATAAAGACCAAATCTTGAACTATATCCAGCTGCCCACTCCCAGTTGTCTAATAAAGACCATACAAAATACCCTCTCACATTGCATCCATCTTGCCTACATCATCATCAAAAGCAAACCATATTAAATCCTATCAACATACAAGACAGTTGAATGAATTTTGTCATACTTAAGTATGTGTGTAAATATACCACTTGTAGATGGACCAGAAAGTTTAAAAAATGGAAGATTTTCACATCATCAATGTTTTAGATATAAACAGGCATTATAGCATACTTGATTGAAGCAAGCAAGTTCATTAGATGATCATTGTGATATTTGATCCTTTTCTCGTCCTTCAATGCATCTTTGATTGGGGTAAATGGGCTATTTCCATCATCCATCCCTGTTCAACCATGACAATTAAAGAAAATCAGCTTTGAGTTTTTTGTTTTTGGGGAGGGGGTTAAAGGATTACCATTTTCAGTGATAATAACCAGAGGGTTCCTATACTTTTGCTTGATGTAATTCATTAAGCTTCTAATCCCATGAGGTACTATGTACAACCATACAGAATTTGCCTGCAATTTATCATGGAAAGTATATGCTCAAGTAGCTAGACAAATTGAATTGTAACAAGCAGATTAAATTTTGTACTCTCACCAAATTCAAGCAAGTCATATAAAGGGGACAGAAAAATTGAAATTTAGCCAAGGAAATCAATCCTTTATGCCATTCGTCTCTACTAAAAACTATGCATTCATTTGTCATTTTAGATGGGTCTAAATTTAACATATTTAATAATAACAACAATACCTTGCCTCCAATGGCTTTCCCATCTTTGAATGCTGAAAGCAAGAACATGAATCAACACGACAAAAGTTGAATACATTAAACTAAATGATGTAATAAGAGAAATACTAGGTCTATAAAGAGATTTTACAAAGAAAACTTATAAACTGATATAGTTTGTATGATATCATACAATGTAAAACACTTTTTGTTGTAAAATAGATCTGACCTATCACATTACGCCACATCAGTTTATAAACTTGTTTTCATAAGATCCTATTGTAATGGGGTCACTGTATACTTACGAAGGGTAATGGCACCAGAGTCTGCAATGGAGTCGTTAAGTAGTATACCAATGAGATTAGTTGAATTATTTTTTGCATAGAATGTAGTGTAGTAATTAATGCCAACAAAGTCCAAGGAACCCTTAATAAGAGCTGCCTCAGATTTAGAAAATGCTGGCAGCCGGCTTCCTACTCTACTTCTCATCGAGCTTGGATAATCCCCAAAGATTAAAGGCTCAAGAAACCTGCAATTAAAACATAACAATTTCAGTAAGTAATTGCATTACTGTTCTATATTTTTCATCTCAAAACATAATTCTTTGATGACTGCAACGGTTATTTACACAATTCCTTGAATTATCGGGCTTAAAATGTATATAGATGATTAAATGTTACCATCCAAGCTGAAAATCTTGGGCTCTTTGAGCTGCTGCAATGTCTTCTGTAGAGTTTGTAGCTGGTTCAAACCAAATTACATCCATAGATATCCCGACGGATCCATGCTGTTTTGACTGCACAATGACTTGGAATATTAGGAATTAGCTGGTGTTGTTTTAAATGTGGATAGCCTTGAATTCTACCAAGAAATGCTTATGTGCATGCATAGGCTATATGTACCCAAAATACCAACCACTGGTTTCACCTAAGGTCTCAAGTTCAATTTCCATCAGATCTAGTTCCTACTTCTAATTTAGTCAAAGAGGAGCTCATTTTTTATTTGTTTCTTTTTCCACGTACCTAGACATATATTCCTCATCACCCAAAATAGAAGTCATTCGGTGATTTGATATAGTAGCTGTCATTTTACCTTGTACTTTTTTCTGTATATTTGTACCACCTTCGCATGAGAAATGAGAACATTGTGAGCAACAATATAAGGCTCCGTTGCAGAGTTTCCTGCCCTACAGAAAAGGTGAAGTAGAATGGTGCACCGTCCCGGTGCCTGAAGACCCACATCATACCCTTGGGTGGCAAATGTATGGGGCTCATTGAATGTGATCCAGTGTTTCACCCTGTCACCAAATTTCTGAAAGCATGTCTCAGCATATTTTGCAAAGTCCTCTCTGTAGCAGATATGATACAAGTTATTTTGACTGCATAAGTATTTTCTAATGGATAGAGAAGTACAAAATAATGGTCATTTACATGATTTGAGGGTTCAACCATCCATTGTATTTGTCTTCCAGGGCTTGAGGAAGGTCCCAATGGTAGAGGGTCACATATGGTTCAATGCCTGCACAAGTTGTCTTCATATCAGCATAGCTCTTTAGTGATATATTAAGGATATGTGTGAGATAATGATATATTGGTTTAAAATTCCTTTGAGAGATGCATCAAAGTACTCATCACCAATCTGACGGTTACCAACATCTATCATAATAGTCTTGACACGGATCATGACCCCTAGAAATAGGGGTTTTAGTTTGAGTTAATGGTATAGATCAATGCTATCATGATTTGTAGATAAGTAAACGTACCTTTGGCTAGTAAAGCATTGATGAGGTTATTATAATGATCAACTCCTGCCTGATTGATTTCACCACTTCCATCTGATAGAAAGGAACCCACAGTGAGAACTTCATCTTTGATTCTCCCTTAATAAGTAGCATTGAAATACACAAGATGTTGAATAACTATCACACAACAAATGCAAAGTGCATTGAAACTGACACAACAAATTTGACATACATGGCCTGCATTTCGAGTAAGCAAATCTATCCTTGAACTATCCATATTCCAAAAAAGACTTTACTTGCTTACAACAATTGTACTAGATGAGCTTAGATATTGACTCTACTAAAGAAAACTTACTAGGAAAAATCCGAGACCAAGCAATTGAAAACCTGTAGGCATCCATTCCCATGTCCTTCATTAGTTGTACATCTTCCTGTTTGCACAAAAAGAAAAAAGAAATACAAAAATAAAAACAAAATGGAAGACTTTTACAAAAAAGAATCACGGAAACAACAATTTAGTATTTTTACATTGTAATGGTGGTATTGATCCACAGCAACATCTGCATTACTGAAATCAAATACTTTGCCTGTTACATAATGCATGGTAGAACAATCATCAGAGCCTTCGGAAACTTGATTCTTTCACATAATTGACTGGCACACAGGTCAGTCTTGTAATTTATATACATGGACTTAGATGCTAGAGTATCTCAAAATATATGAGAATATTTGTGAAAATGAGTTAAAATAGTTGAGTGAGTTTTGCGTAAGAGTGTAAGTCCCATTGAAAAAGTGAATAGTAGTGAATATAAATATATGAAATAAGTTGAGATATGTTTAACTTTTACGAGAAGTTGAAAAAGTGATAGGTCCAATTTTGGATGCCAAAACATTAAATTAAAGCAAAATGATCCTACAACATTGGCATCATTCTCATTTGGCATACATTATGCACAGGTGATGTTTGCATGATCATATAACTTAATGGTGGAGCCATTAGTAAAAAAAACAAGACTCAAAGAGTGATGCAAATTAGGCCGAAGATGCTCCAAGTGTCCTTTAGGAAATCAAGAAAAATAATTTGAACTAGTCATGCCATACAGGGGATGGCCAAAGGCCCAAAACTACAGCCAACAAGCCTGAACTAAACTCCGAGGCACATAGCTAGAGGCATGCACGTGATGTACGTCAATCTGTGGTAGTTGATTGTAAGCCGATAGTGCAGGGGAAAACTTCATTACAATTGATAGTATAATTACCAAAAGTATGTGAAAAAGTGTCCCAAACAGTCGGGCCCCTCCCATCTTCTTTCACTGCTCCTTCATACTGTAAAAATGGGAACTCAGAGACAGAATAAATTGTAAGTTCAATGATCAATAGAAAACACTGGAACGATTGAATGAAGTTCCAAATTACCAAATGCATTTGCTGTCTTTTTGGCTTTGCAAACACTCCTTTATATT
The DNA here is from genome assembly GCA_011037825.1 of Carya cathayensis. NCBI lineage: Eukaryota > Viridiplantae > Streptophyta > Magnoliopsida > Fagales > Juglandaceae > Carya > Carya cathayensis. Next base: position 1,736,549 of record QGSO01000168.1, on the reverse strand, counting down.
ATAAGGACCCATCAACCAACGTTATTAATGCTAGGTACGTAACATAAAAATAACCATACAATTAAACCCTAAAGAGACATTGAATCCGTAATACTCGCGATCGATGACATACCATAAGAGAAAAAGTGTGTTGAATTTGGTAGAGAGTTGGCTTGAATTTTCTTTTTATAGCAAATATAAATGCTCCTAAAACTTTACCTAAAAATATTCTTGAAAAGTTTATCAAAGATAATATAAAAATATACCTAATTTGATTAGAGAACTCCAAAAGACGATGTGAACCCTAATAATAAAAAAAACCTCTAAACTCATACAGTTTAATATTAAAAATAGAATGCATGATGCAATCTTAGTTGGTTTGGTTAAAATAGAACGCGTGACACAATCTTAGCTGGTTCGGTTACACAAAACTAATCCATCTCATCTCATATCATATTATCATTACAACTTTTTCAAATTTCTACATAAAATTAATAAACAAATCAATTTTTTCAAGCCCCAAAATAAAAATGATATTATAATAATATTTTATTCAACTTTTAACAAAATATACAATCTAATCTCATCTTAATTGCATAACCAAACAATGCCTAATCTTCAGATCATGATAAAAAAAAATACAAAAACGTTAAAGCTAAAACAATATATATGTGTGTGTGCATGTGTATATATTTTGTAAAATTGAAAAGCCTCTCAATTTTCTTAAAGCTAAAAGGTATCTTATATTAAACCCTTAACATTTGCTATGTTTATATATTTTCTTAAGTCCATTTCAATCCTGTTATTTTCTATATAAAAAAAATTCATGATAGAGAAATACCATGAACACTTTCAATATTAATCCACAATTTAGCAAATTTTAGGAAAACATCTATCAAATATGGATTGACTGCAAAGCGAAATGATCTCTAAAACAATTTTTTCATGCATATAGCTTTGAATTAAAATCCCCGTTTAATGTTACTCTTAGAATTAACCAACAAATTATGGAATCCAACTCTCCTGATACCGATCATTCATTGTTCATAGGATAATGGTCTGCCACCCCATGCATGACTGTCCTGATCAACGGTACGGCTGCCTTTGTCGTTTGGCTACCAGACCAAGGAAGACTGCTGCTCGACCGAACCTTGAAATGTAAACTTTACTTAATTAAGTTCACGAGCTGTTTCGAGTTCACGAGCTGGTTCGCCAGTCTGACAAATTTTCGTTTTAAATTTTATGGGCCAATATATTAAAAAGTGTGAAGAAAGAGTTAACGCTGGTATCCCTACACCTCAGGTTGTAGCCTATACCAGCCACTTTAATCATTCATCTCACTGCTTATTATTGGTTTATGAAGAAGAAAAATCTCATATCTTAAAGATTTCTTTGCAGATTGCATCTGAGCATGCAAGAATCATTTATCTTTGTTCACTATCTTGTCACGATGAGAGTGACTGCAGCGCACTTGCCTTGAAATATGGATGAATAAAAGGCAGAGCATGCATCATGTGTAAACCAGTCATTAACAAGGCATTGGATTCGGCCAATTGAAATAAAAGTGAATTGATGAATACTCACCTTTTACTTTTCTCGTGAACACAAGCTAGTTACATGTAATTAATTATGATGTCGGTGAAAAAGGAAAAAAAAAAGATTAATATATCTGATCATATGATCATATCTTTATTTTGTTTGAATTAATGGGAACGATACCAACCTGGAAAGCAGAAGAGGCAGTCCCAAAAACAAAACCCTTTGGAAAGCTTTCTCTGGTAATCTGCGACAGACCTGTCTGGATATTGATCATCCCACAAACCACCAAGAATATCACCAAAGCAATATTGCTACCTCTTATCATCATCAGCATCGTAGCAACCCAGTGGAACATCGAGTTGAGAGAGAAGGGAAGTGATTAATGTTCTGTAGTACCGATGACCTGAGACTAAGATTGATTTGGATTTACAGGAAGAAAAAGATGGAACATTTAAACTCGATCTTAATATTCATGAAGAATAATACTAGTCTGCTGGTTAAGTTGGATGTATTTATAGGAACAAGAATTAAAGGAAGAGATGGAAGAGACAACAAGAAAATGGGTTGTTGAGTAAAAGCTAAAAAAAAAATGGTGGCGCTGGCATGGCTGAGTGGTGGTGCATATATAATGTATGGGCGTGGGCGTGGCTACAAAAGATGGTGGGGTTTTTGGGGCCGGGGCGGGGAGCTGAGGTCTGTCGGTCGTGAGCTCAAAGTCCTCAGTTCACACGCTTTCGTTTTGCACCAACCATATCCATGGGATTGCTTTTTCTTGCTCTTTTGCTTTGCTTAATTCCATTCACGAGTATATGTTCTTTTATTTTTTTTATTTTTTTCAGTCTGTTGTGAGATTGAGAAGTGATTGGCCGGGGGGTTGCATATAATGATATATATTCCTGTCATGCCTTTTATGTTTCATATTTTCAACGCCATTTATGTGAGTGGGAAACGTATAGGGTTCTGGAGCAGTGTTAATCATGGTCTGCGCATCGAAAGTGGCATCTAGAAATGAGCTGTTTTTCGCGTGTTGCAGCTGGGTTTTTCTGATAGCCAAGACCATACTTTTCTCACGAATGAATACTGTCAATTTGAGATAAAGGGCTTGATGATGATGCATATGCCTCGGAATGCTAATAACTATCATCTATATTTGGCTTTCTTGCATAAAATGAATATATGGTAATGTAGTTCATTTGTCACTGTGTCCTTTTCTTTCTTCATAGCTAAAAAAATTTGTTGATTATGGGGATCCCAATGAGATATGCTGAGTTGGTAGATTCTAAGTTGATCATAATGGACTACTTTGAGAAGGTAGATCACCACAAATATGACAAGAAAATGTAAAGATTCTTTGAATGGGAGCAATATTGCGAATGTGTATGTATTTTAGCCATAACTTTGATTTCATGTATCAGAATAGCACATATGATCCCAATTGGGAAAGCAATTTTTGGCACACACGTCTTGGTCACCAACTATACCATGCGGTACTCGTTTCAATCTCAAAATCAGCAATTTTTACGTCCGAATCGTCAATTTAAATTATTTTTATCTTTTGATGGTAATGTTTCACTGTCCCTTTTAGAGATAATTCTTATTCCAGTTTGGGCGAGATTTTTGTTAACATACTTGTTTATTACATATTTTATTTTTATGCAATAATTAAGATTTTTGTCCTTTTATAGACAAAATTATTGGAATCTTAGATTTCCTTAATGAAAAATGATTGGCTTACAACTCTACATAAAATGAAGGGTGATTTTGTAATATTGAAATTTATTTTTAATGGAATGACATAATTGTATTGATTGATTGAAAATGAGTTGTCAAGAAATTGTAAGCATATCACTACCCTTATTTAAATATTCAGAACCAGTTTTCAAGTTTTATGAATAAATCCTATATCTCAAAATTTTCTGTCTGTTTTGCATTATTCTCACTCTCAATCCCATAATTTTCAAAAAATGGTATTAATATCTCCATATATACCGATCGAGTGCCGACCTGTGCAATGATCATTACGTACATGAACGTGACTAGACTTAACTAAATTTGATCCACCATCCATGAGTATGAGCCGCATTAATATTATTGGCAAACATCATTATTATAATCACTGCTCACTTATATATGCATGACGTACAGATTGAATTCATATACAAAATTTCCTTTTGATTGACTTTCATAAAAGTAAAAGAAAATAAAACAAAATATATATATATATATACACAAAAATTCTATGTATAGTCACTTTTACGTATTTTTTATACACTCTACTAATGTGATTGATTGCATTACTTTTTTAATATATAAATAACTATTTTAACTAATCATATCAATATAGTGCATAAAAAGTACACAAAAATAATTATATATAACATAACTCATCATATATATATATATATAAAAACAATTAATCAAACAAATTAAGTAAGGATGAATTCTACGCAAACCATGATGAGCCAATATATACATATATAAATATATATATATATATAGAACTAATAATGAGAGCTCTTCACGAAAAGAAAAGTACGTGATGATGATGAAGAGAGTTGATAAAATGAAACAAACTCCTTTAAATTTGTTCGTATATTACTTATTGATTCAAGCTTAAACTTGGAAGCAATGCATTAACATACTTTCCCTTTTTGTGGGCACCTTCCTTTATTTGGTTTTGACGTGCTGCCACAAGTTAAAACAAACGTGTATATCTTGTCAATCTCTCCTCTTGTCATTGGGAATGTTGGAGTACCAATAATGCAAGAACATCATGTCAAAAATCGTGTGAGACATCCATCGAGCATTATCTGGACCGTTAATATTAAGATATAAAATAAATAATAAAATTTATCTCTTTTTATCAGTTAAAATTTTTAAAATAAGTAGTGATTTCACATAGTATTAGAGTAGAAGTCCTGAGTTTAAACCTTGACTCTACACTCTATTCCATTTAATTAAATATTCTATGTGTTAGACCAGCTATTGAAGGGGAGTATGGCCCACACGTGAAAGTGAGTGTTAAGATATAAAATAAATAATAAAAGATCAATAATGTTATACACTATATTTTCATCTTACTTTTATCCTATTAAGTAAGATGTGGCACATTTATCACCATTGAATGATAAAGAAGCATATAATACATGATCATTCAATAGCAGTAAATAAGATACATCTTATTTAGTAAGATGAAAATATAATGATAGTATGATGTATAGAATTTTTTATAATAAAATTGATCTCTTTCTATGGTCTTAAGATTTTTAAAACAAATTATAATGATTTCAGAGTTAAAATATAATTTAAATACTTAAATTTACTTATTTTAATCGGTTTCTACGACTTTTGAGACAAGTAGTACACAGTTAATCAACATGTTATCATTACTCCGACTTATGCTTTCACGTGTAGCAAACCAGAAGAACTTGTGTTTAGACTGATCAAGGAATATTGTGATCATAATGATCACAACTCCTGTATTGATTTTTATCCATTGCTAGCTAGTTGGGTACATGATGTATCGAAAAACGAATTAATTAATGCATGGCTAACATTGGTAGACTGTTCTTAGATATACATGATCATAGAAGTAATTGCAGAAGTATTAACAGAGATTAAAAGAAAGTTTATAAAATAAAGATAAATCATGATCATGTACTTGGATATGCTCACGTATCTCCAAACAGAAGTCTTCTTCGCTTTCTTAATTGTGTGTGTCGTTCTTCTCCACCGAGACGAGACCGAAGTGCTAATTTCTATGTATCATCTCTGAATCTAAATTCGTGGCTTTCTGTGTGGACGGAATTTCGGCTACCTCTACGGCTCCCACTGGCAATTTAGATCTACTTTTCAGTGACTTCCTCTGCATCGTCACAGGCCCCACTCGTTCATTCCCTCAATGTAAACTCTCTCTCCCTCTCTATCTGACTTTCGTTCCGGGTGTTTGGTTTCCAGTAAATTTATTGCTCACATGCTTTTGTCTATTTTGGGTTTTGTTTACGTGGGATTCCGCTTATGGTGGTTGCAGATTTTGTTGGATTTTTGTCTATTCACTTGTTTGTTTTCCAAGAAAAATGAGGAGATTTGGTTTCTGATAAAAGAAATGGATTTATGTGGGTGAGCCACTGTGTAAATGAAGGCTTTGTTTTAAACGATAGTAAAATTAAAGGATTTTCAAATAGTCATATATATATATATATATTTTTAACAAAAATTCTATGCACTTATTTTTGTGTATTTTTTTACGCATTTTATTAAAGTGAATTTTAGGAGTGTAAATTAATCCGGTCCGGCAGATGATGGACCGAAATTTATTTTTTTAGACCGAACCGAACTAGTAACTATCGATTCAATCTGTTCGATTCGGGTCGATTATTATTATTTATTTTTTAGTAATTAATAAAAAAATTTATTTAAATTACTAAATTAAAATTAAGTGAATTATTAATATATATTATATAACTAACTTATTAAAAAATTTATATAGTCAATGATAATAAATTAAATGAAAATTATATTATTAACTTATACAATTACTATATAAAAATAATATCTTCAATTATTAAAAAGTTTTTAAAATATATATAGGAATTCGGTCCATTCGGTTCTGTCCGGTCTAAAATTTATAAATTCTTAGATTTGACCGAATGGCCTCAATCTATAATTTAAGGGATCAAGACTGACTAGTCTAAAGTTCAATCCGGTTCAATCGGTATGGTTTGGTCAAGTCGATTTTTTCTATCTATAAAGTAATTGTATTATTATTTTAATAAAAAAATAATTATTTTAATCAATTATATAAATTAAATGTATAAAATATACATAAAAATGACCTTAGGTAGGGGAGAGTATCGGACGATCCGGACCGGAAAAACCGACCGGACCGAACCGAACCGGACCAGACCGAGAATAGGTCCGGTCGGTCCCGGTCCAAGCTTTAGTGGACCAATAGGTTTCGGTCCGGTCCCGGTCTAGGGGTTTTTTACCCCGGATCAAACCGAATAAAAAAAATATAAATATATTTTTATTATTTATATGATATTTATAATTATGTATAATTAATTATAATTTTTATCTAACCTAATAGGTTAATATTTATAATACTAATATTTATAATTTTATACTAATACTAATATTTATATTAAGACTAAATTACTAATAGTCTAAATTAATACTAATATACTTATATACTATTATATAGTTATACAATATACTAATCATAAATTCATTATAACTAAATCATTATAAGTCTATAACTATATCTAATAGTATTAGTATTAGTATTAGTTAACTTAATATCTAATATGCTAGTATTACTATATTAGTAATAAGATTATAAGAGTATTAGTATTAATTAATTTAATATCTAATATGCTAGTATTAGTAATAAGATTATAAGAGACTAAAAGTATTAGTATTAGTTAACTTAATATCTAATATGCTAATATTAGTAATAAGATTATAAGACTATAAGAGTATTACTCTTATTTAATAAATGAATATAGTATTACATAGAGTATTAGTAAATATGTTGGGTTTGAAGACAATGAAGAGATATAGTAAATTAATAATATTAGTTATTAGTTATTATCTATTAGTACTAGTGTTTATTACATATTATTAGTTATTAGTTATAATATTAGTACTAGTGTATTATTAATTATAATAAATAAGTTAATAACTATTACTAATTTACTATATACTAATAGACTAATAGTATTAGTATTAGTGTATTACTAATATATATAATATACATTAGTAACTTAGTTATATGTATTAGTAATATATAATATATAATAATAGATATATATTACTAATACATATAACTAATAACTATATGTAATAATAGTATTACTATATCTCTTCAAACCCCACATATTTATTAATACTCTATGTCATACTATATTAAATAATAGTAAAATACTCTTATTATTAATACTCTATATAGTTATATTAAATATTATATTACTAATATTCTATATAGTTATAATGATTTAATACTAACATATTTCATATTAAGTTAACTATACTAATACTATTATAAATTTATACATATATGATATATTATAATTTATACCATAACTCTTATAATATGTTAATATATTGATATATACTAGTACTATATATTATAGTTAATAGTTATATATTAAAGAGTATAATAATACATTGATACTAAATATATATAGTTATAGACTTATAATGATTTAGTTATTATAAATTTATAATTGTTATAACTATATAATAGTATTAGTACTAGTGTATTATTAGTTATAGAAAATAAGTTAATAACTATTACTAATTTACTATATATTAATAGACTAATAATATTAGCGTATTACTAATATATATATTATTAGTATACCATATGTATATATTAAATATATTACAATATAATTACATAAGTATTAAACAAAATGCCCTTAGATTAAAAAAAAAAAAATTCAAGGGTGAACCGAACGGACCGACTGGACCGGACTATCCCGAATGGGACCGAACCGTCCCGATCCGTATAGAGTTCGGTCTGGTCCAAAAAAATTCCCCGGACCGGACCGACCGGAGTCACCACTCTGGTCCTTAGGTAACATAAATTTTTTTTCAAATAGCACTCCTCTTTTTTAAACCGGGCAAGTTGCAACTCAACTAAACAAAACACACCAGCACTTAGCAGCACCCATGTAAACGTGCTCTTCTGTGCACTCGCCGCCTTCTCACTAACCTTGGGTCACCCATCAGTTTCCTCTTCCGGTTGCGCCAACTTTCAATTCGGTGGCCAAAATATCGAATTTCTTACCGGAACCTGGAGCTACAAGGTTGACCCTCTGGACTCAATTTTCGGGGAGGAGATAAAACGCTGCCTTCTCAGTGATTCTCCCATCTCGTTCCTCACTTTTCCCCTCTTTACGCTGAGCTACCTCTCTTACTTTCGTCTCCACTTTAAAGGTATCTTTTTCATATCTCAGATCGTAACCTTTGGGTGATTAGGGTTACTTTTTTTCCTTTAATTAAGTTCTTCCGGAATCATACTTTACCGGTCCGGCTGATTGGAACTTACACATGTTTTATGCAAACCGTGTTTGGCTTTCCATTAGTTCTATTCAGTTCATTCTTTTTAAATTTTTTTTTTTTGTTTGGTTTTCTCTCAATAATTTTAGAAATTTCGGTCCTTTTGGTTATTTAGATGCTGTATGAATCGTTATTGTTCTGTTTATTTGTTAATATTTTGTTGCTAAGAGGTAGTGGTAGAGCAGAGTTCAAGAACATAAGCATGTCTCTTCTGTTTTCCCTTTTAACAAGTATTAATCTTTCTTACTTATGCATAATATATCGTTTTTTTATAAGTTTCTTTGTAAAATATATAATAACACGAAGGTTTCCTAGATACTGTGTGTTTTCTTGCAATTGCGTTTGATATAGTGATCTTTTGTTGTTTTAAGAGAGAAATAAGATAGAACTCTTGACAACAAAATTTAACTACCTGCTTGTAATTAAGTAACTAGTTTTTTTTTTATCTGTGGTATCAATGTAATATTTGGAAGCTTAAAATTTTGAAGTTTTTTTTTTTTTATTTTCTTTGAAAATTGCTAATTCACGTCTTATAAAAGTTGTTTATTTTAATAGGGAATTACATAATAACCTCTAGAGTTTTACCTTTGGTTCAAAGTAAACCATGAGTTCATATTGAGTTGTTTTTCTATAAAACCTGTAGTTTCAAAATCAGTAGGATTTACCCTTCAGTGGTTCTTTGTGGAAAAAAGTGAAGAACAGACACTCGGACTTGAGTCCTTTATACCTACTGAGAAACCCTTTACAGGATGCTATGCAGTATTTTAACGAAAGAAAATAAACAGAAAAAAAAATCTTTATTACACTATGTTGGTTTTTTATGTACGTTTAAGTTATTTTGCAAGTCTTTTAAGTGCATTTAAATGAAGAGTTTTAGGAATGAAGGGCAACTTGCGAGGTTTACCGCCACTCTAATTTAACTAGAGTTATTATGGGTTTGTATTATAACGATTTTGAGGCTGTAAGAATGGACAATCGAATCATGCATTTTCTACTGGTTCTATACACTTGATATTTTGTTGTTTCAGCATGTGCTATAGCTGTATTCTACAAATTACTTTGAAGTTATTTTTTTTTAATACCACAACAGTTAAATAAAGACGTCCTAATTTCAGAACTTTTTTATCGCATGGCTCCATTCATAGGGCGGAATAATACACCCTGTCCCATATTGGGTGTGTCACATTTTTTTTTTTATATCAATAAATGAGCATCTGCTTTCAAATAGTCAAAGTATATCTTTCCATGATATCCATAAATGAGCATCTGCTTTCAAATGGTCAAAGTATATCTTTCCATATTACCGTCAGTAATCATGGAACCAATCAAGACACATCTTATTTGATCACATGGCTCTGTACATAGGGCTGACTTTTACGCCCGTATTGAGTGTATTGCTTTCTTTTCTTGATGTCCCCGAATGAGTGTCCAATTTTAAGAAGTTGGAAGTATTTTCATATTACTCATTAATCAAGGAACAAATAAAGCACGCCTTATTATATACATTGTGTCATTAAATATCACGTTATTCTTGTTGTTTTAAACCAAGACACTTAGATGGGGAAAAGGGGTAGATGAAATACATATTTTAGATAATTAGAGACAAGGATCTTTATTGATGTGTTCATTGATTTTCATGCAGTAAATAGTTCTCTGGTAAGAAGCATAAAAGTTCAAATTTTTGTCAAATGGCGTTGGTTGTAATCTGTGGGCAACCGTGCAGTGGGAAGTCCACAGCTGCCCTATTCCTATCTGAAGCTCTCAAAGATACAGAATCAAAGCTGACAGTTAGGATCATTGATGAAACTTCTCTTCATCTCGATCGCAATCAGAGTTATGCCAATATGACTGCTGAGAAGAACTTAAGAGGAGTGCTTAGGTCTGAAGTTGATAGATCAGTCTCAAAAGATAATATTATAATTGTAGATTCCTTGAATAGCATAAAGGGTTACAGGTATGAGTTGTGGTGTTTGGCTCGTGCCTCAGGAATAAGATATTGTGTGCTATATTGTGATGTGGAAGAAACCCATTGTAGAAAATGGAATGAAGAGCGAAGGGAAAAGGGAGAAGCTTCTTACAATGAGGTGATATTTGGAGATTTGGTAAGAAGGTTCGAGAAACCGGATAAAAGAAATCGATGGGATTCCCCTTTGTTTGAGTTATGGCCATATAAAGATGGAGTAGAGAAATCTTCTGCTGCCATCTTGGATGCAGTTTCATATTTGACAAAGAAGTTGGACTCAAAAACACACGACGTAAAGGTTTTGCAGCCAACAATCGCAACACAAAATGCACGATTTTCAGAGGCAAATTCTCTGTACGAGTTGGATAGAGCAACGCAGGAAGTCACTAATGCTATTGTGGAAGCACAATCCCAGGCACTTGGAGGGCCTCTAAATGGGGTTTCTCTTGGCCATGGATTACCAACCATCAACATTTCAAGATCAGTTGGGTTGCCAGAACTACGTAGGCTGCGACGAACTTTTATTAAACTGACTGGACAGACGAGTTTAAGCGGGCCGCCACCACCGTCTGATGCAGATAGTGCCAAGAGGATGTTTGTGGACTACTTGAACAGGGAACTAGGAACTGCTTGAAGGAATATAATTTTGAGTATGTTTATGTATTATGGAGATTGCCATTGATTTTTGACGTGAAAAGTAACAAAAATCAAGAAATTTGTTTTTTTATGTTATGTCAGACTTTTGAGTTCTTCTACTAACGACCATATATGGATGCGCTGGTTTTTCAAAGGATTTGTATTACACCTTGGAAAATGCTATATACTGCATTTTATTTCTCTATCAGTTTACTGTATTGATGTCACATTATCCATCAAGAACTTGTTCTTTTAAAACTTGTGATTCCAAAGGATGGAGATTCTCTGCACCAAGTGAAAGATGGACATGACATGTAGAATTTACAAGATATAGACTCCATTCAGATATTGAGGCCATATAGATGATCTTAAATAGTAGTGAGGTAGTCTGAAGAGTTCATGTCACTAACCAAACATAGCATAAAATGTTAATTTTATTATGTACGGTATTGCAAAATGGGCTGCTAGGAACAACACCACCCGTAGCATTCCCATCTATTCTATCCCGGATGGCTTACTGAATTCAATTTATATCTTTGAACCACTATGAACTCTTTATTCCTTTTCTTTTTTAATTTGTTTTTCTTTTCTTTTCATTGTGATTTTTGTTTGCTCTTGTAACAGTTCTCTAACATAGAGCGATCTTTGTCAACTAGTGTCATATGGGTAAGGCCTACTTGAGCACCCCAAACTATTAAGGTGAGATCGCCCTTGACACGATAAAAAGCATTACATCTGATGCAGTAAACTCGTGAATTTTCCAGTTTTGTTAGGCTCATCAACCCAAGTCTACACAACAAGGGAATGACCAAATGGGTTGGGCCTCAGTCGTGACTCGTGATGGGGTTGGATCGATTTACCCAACCACAGTAAACAAACGAAAAATGGGACTGTTTCGAGGAGTGCTTGATCTCTGCATAAATTATATATATATATATATAATATTATAAACTAACATAATTTAATATGATATTATAATTATAAAAAAAATTTAAAGATAAGTGTTAAAATCATAAAAAAATTACATAAAAGTAAGTTCACAAATTGATATTATATCTTATAATATATTAAATCTATTTTACAATAAAAATAATTTTATAATTTAACATACCATATTAAATAACGTCAATTTATACGTTTATTTTTGTATAATATTTTTGACTAAAATTTTTATCAATTAAAAAATAGGTTTGACATATCACAATAAAAATTTAGAAATTTTATTTCATAAGATATATATGCATAAACTAAACATTTTTCTTTCCAATCTTAAACAATAAGTTAGCCATATTGATAGGATGGGGTCCCATTTCCCTCTTTAATTTATTGGACATTTTAAATAACTCAATAAATGTTTTGGTACCTTTATATCTAACTTCCATTATATAGACTTTAGAGTTTAGGTAAAAAAAAAAAACTTGGATTCTATTGGTTGCTGCTATTTTCTCTCTCTTGTTTTCTGAGCAAGAACTCCTACCACCAAAATACTTTCAAGAAATAATTACAGGCTTTTGCTTTTTTTCCTTTTTGGGTAAGTTTCTTTGTTGCTTTTTTTCCTCTGTCAAAAGAATCTACATGATAGTGTTAGACATATTTTAAAATTGTATCAATTTTTTTTAAAGCATACTTTATGATTAAAAAAATTAATTTTTTATATAAATTTCATATTTATTAATTTTTTTAAAAATACAAATACTTAAAACATATTTTATTCCAAATTAAAAATAGAAAATAAAAGTCCAACTTCTCTGATATATAAATAATAAATAATGTTATATATAGTTATGAAGTATATAAATATTTTACATCATTTTTTTAATACTTTTAACTATTTAAAAAAATATAAATAATTAAAAAAATATTAAATAATTTTTTCTTAATCATTAAAAAAATAAAAATAAAATTAAAAAAAAAAACGCTAGCTTCCGGCGGGATCCCGGCGGGGACCTAGCATTTTCCAACAAATAATAGAACTCCCTCGGTCCCTTGAATTATGGGCAAATCATTGTCCATTGTTCCCATATAATGAGGGGGGAAAAGGACGAAGGTGGAAAACAGTAGAGAGGGATGTAACTGGTGTGAATAATTGAACGTGGCTGTGTCCCGTTAGGTCAGTGTCGACATATACATCAGAGACATCGTGTCTGTCTATCGTTCATTTGGCAACTCCTCCTAAAGTGGTCCCATTATCAACCCACTTTAATTAGTTTTCTCTGTTCTTTTCAACAAAGCAACTCTTCCTCAGAAAATCAATGTCTCTTCTTTAGATCATTATCTGTATTCTATGATATCTTTTTAATTATAAATTTTTTTTATAAATATAAATTCATAAATTAATATAATTTTATATGATATATTAAATTATAAAATTATTTTTATGATAGAATAAATTTAATATATAATTTAAAATCATGTCAATTTATAAATTTATTTTTATAAAATCGATTTGTAAAAAAAAAAATAAAAAATTATTGGATTTATAAAGAGAGATGTATTATAAAGAAAAATGATGTTCTTCAGTCACACTCTTTATGTGGCATATTATAAATAATTTTATATGTCAAGCACTTAAATAAATAATTATTTAAAACATATCATTGGAGAAAGTGACAAAATAAATTATCTATTTTATAAGAATATGAATTTTTATATGAATTTTTTTAGGTTATTTTATAGGTTATTTTATATGAATTTTTTTAAATATAAAATAACCTAAAATAACCTATCAATCACGTCAATTTTTAAATAATTTATTTAAACTTGTGTGACGAACCAAACATTTCTAATCCAATAATAGTTACTTAACATCTTATAATATTAGATAGAGAAGTATTAATAATAATTCATGATTAGATATAATAATTAGATTAAAATGATTTTAGAATTTTTTTTTTAAATGAAATGGATTTTAGAATTTAATATAGCATAACAAAATACATCAATTTATAAATTTTATTTTTTATAAAATCTGTTTGTAAACCAAATATTTTGATGTAGACATAAATCCATGCACCCGTTACACTAGCAAGGCTCGTGCTTAATTACATAAATTTTGTTTTTGTTTTTCCAATTCAGAATGTGAAAGTCCTAGAAAATATAAATGGATAATGTTATATACAGTCGTAAAATAGGCAAGTATCATGTAATTATTTTGAAAAATAGTGTGTTTCATTATTAAAAAATTAATTTTATTTTCATTTGTTTCGCATTTATTTAATTTTTTTAAAAATAATTATACGACACTTACACATTTACGACTGAAAGTATAATTTTTCATCATAAAATAACTTAAATAAGTCTGTGTCCACGCAAAGGTAAATTAAAAGAAAATTAAAAAAAATGATCTAAGTTTTGCTGTTTGTTTTGTCTAATAAAAAAGAAAAATGAAATTTATAATCCTGGAGTGTGTAACCTTACGCACTTATTTTAAAAAAAATAAATAAATATAAAAATTACATAAAAATAATAATTTTTTATTAATAAATATCACTATTTTTAAAAAAGAATGCGAGTCTTATACAATTTAAATTATATCTAACATTACTCTTTTAAACACTTAAAAAGATCCTTAAAAATAAAATATTAATCATCTTTTTTTAATGAGCAACATATTATCATTTTTCATCAAAATTAAATTATCTAAATCTGCGGACTTATGGTTCTAATCATTTTTCCGTCGTTTATAAAATGTTATGAAAAAAAAAAGACCCAACAAAAACACGTCCCAAGAACTCGAATCCGATAAATTTGGACTCATCCCTGTAGTAATTTCCAATGTCTCAATCTCTCTCTCTCTCTTGAATTGGCTCTGAATCTGTGTCTTGATTCTTCAACGACCCATAAGGGTACGCCCGCAAAACCCTACTTCCCACATTTTGCTATGTTCGTTCACGCTGATTTTGGATCAAATGTCCATTGGTCGGTATGTTTGTATCTGGGTGGATAGTGGTTTGGTGTTGGTTGGATTGGATCTGTGTTCATGTCTGTCCTTTTCAGGATCTGGGTTTCGCTCACTGGATTATGATAATGGAAAAGTGATGCATTTTTTTTAATATTTTTGCATTTTATGCTTTTTGGTTGTTGGGAACCTTGGCAAAAGGAAAGAAAATTTTGAGATCTCATTGAGTATATGTTATCTGTCGTGACATTCGGTTATTTTGCTCAGCTACAGAACAGTACCGTTAGTGACCCATTATTCCACTTCTTTGCAGGTTGATCTAGTAGATTGAGAGGATTGGTCTGTCAGAATTGGCAATTACTCAGTCGTGATCAGTTGGTTTATAGTCTGGAATCGAGCATTATTTGGAAGTATACTTCTAGATTTTTCTCTTTTTTGTGTTTTTTTAATTGGATAGTTGATCCATTGGTGGACATTGAAACTTGGGGATCTGAATTTTGTATCTCACATTTGTTTATGGTGGATATCTATTAGTTTTCACTGTATCTTCAGAATTACGTGCGTCCGATGGTAAAATCGAGTGGGAAGAGATATAGCTGCCTTATTTGGGACATGTGAAGGGTTGTTGTTTCACCGTTTGTGGCAATAGTTCAGATTCATGATAATGTGTATAGAAGCTCGTATGTTATGATAGGTGGTTTTTCCCGTTCTTTGATATATGTATTCGAGGAGTTATTTATTTAGTGGGTTTTCTTAACTTGATTCTTGGAGTGGGTTGCACAATTTGGACATGAGAAGCTTTTGGTTCAATAAACTCTCCGTCATTTTTGGCCCGAGACCACCGGTCAGCTGGTTACTCTTGTGCCTTGTTAGCTTGCTCGCACTAATTGCAGTTTTAGGATCAACTTCTTCTAATGCCTTCGACTCTGTAACTCCTACACCAGTACCGGACATTTATTTAAACTATAGAAGGCTAAAGGAGCAAGCAGCGGTTAATTATTTGGAATTGAAGTCTCTCTCACTTGGAGCTAGTGGGCAAAGAGAGCTTGGCCTTTGTGGCAAAGAAAGGGAGAATTACGTGCCTTGCTACAACGTTTCAGCAAATTTGTTAGCTGGGTTTAAAGATGGGGAGGAGTTTGATCGGCATTGTGAAGTTCTAAGAGATCGAAACCGGTGTTTGGTTCGCCCTCCCAAGGACTATAAGAGTCCCCTGAGGTGGCCTGCTGGCAGGGATGTGATATGGAGTGGAAATTTAAAGATAACCAAAGACCAATTTCTTTCATCTGGAAGCATGACCAAAAGGTACTTGTCGGTTAGAGCTAACTGTTGGAGTTTGTGAAATTACCTAAAACTACAAAAGGGTCGGAGCCTTTTATTTTCTTTTTTAAATCGGTAAACAAGATTTTATTGAGAATAAGAATAGGCAAGAGCCTTTTTAACTCACTGCTTTTACACATATATTGTTTTTTACATGTTTTGTTCTTGAGTTTGTGGGCAATTTATGAGTTGATTGTGTATACTATTTACAATTTGTTGTGATAGGTTGATGTTACTTGAAGAAAATCAAATTGCCTTTCACTCCGAGGATGGATTGATCTTTGATGGTGTTAAAGATTATTCTCGCCAAATTGCTGAGATGATAGGGTTAGGAAGTGACTCTGATTTTCTTCAAGCTGGTGTAAGATTTTTTATTTATTTTTATATCTTATAGACATGTTTCTAGTTGTTACCCTTTGGAGTTTGGACACCACTGGGTTTTTAGAAGCCTGGATTCTGGAATTTGTTGAATGCAATTCTTTATTGTCCTCAGGATGTTTAACAATTAACTTTTTGAAGTAACAATGCCATAGTCTGTTTTTTGTTTCTTTTTGTGCTACCTTCTTTCTCCATTCTGGTAAAGGGCAGTAGAATATCGGTTGTGGCACATTTTTTCATTTAATGATGTTAATTACAGGTGCGTACTGTACTCGATATTGGTTGTGGATTTGGTAGCTTTGGGGCTCATTTAGTCTCACTGAAGTTAATGGCTGTTTGTATTGCGGCTTATGAGGCAACTGGCAGTCAGGTCCAATTGGCACTTGAGAGAGGTCTTCCAGCAATAATTGCAAGCTTCATTTCGAGACAGCTTCCATATCCATCCTTGTCATTTGACATGGTTCATTGTGCTCAGTGTGGTATTGTTTGGGACAAAAAAGGTACTTTCAGAGTTAGATTAGGCATGGTTTCATACCCCTTATAGATGGCTTGCTTTCTTTTTAGTTTTTAGTGTTGTAAAGCTTCTTGGTGCTTAACCCCAAGGGGTTGGCCCAAGTGGTGAAGGCCTTGGTCTTGGGGCATCACTCCAAGGTCCAAGGTCCTACACTTCATAGGTGCAAACAATCATTTGGGGCCGTACTCCCTAGTGAAAAGCCAGCGATTTAACCAGTTCCGTATAGGGAAACCTCCGAGGGTGCGGTGCATGGGACCGGGGTTTACTCTGTAGGGGTGGGTCTGAAGGGCCCCTGCCTTGGAGAGGATCCCCGACATCAAAAAAAAAAAAGAAAAAAAGAAAAGAAAAGAAAAGCTTCTTGGTGCTTGATTCATGTCACTTGTACTTTTATTGCTTTCTTGATATCTTCTTGCCTTTTTGTTTTTGTCACAGATTCTCCATTGTTTGAATGCAGTAATAGTGGGATGGGGGAACTGAGGAGTTAGTTGGGGGAAATAGCCTTGGATACCCTTTCCAGAAAAAAATAGAGTAATAGATAGACATAGTTCTGGCCTAGAGTGACAGGGCATCATAGCTCCATCATTGATATTTTAAAGTTTCTAATTTTTGTTCATTTATTTTTTATTTTTTTTTATTGTGGATCTATAGATTATGGGGTTGAGTATTGTTTGCAGCTGTAAAAAGCATGTCTTTGCTGTCTAATGATCGCTTCATTGAACAGATGGGATTTTTCTCATTGAAGTTGACCGGGTGCTCAAGCCTGGAGGTTACTTTGTGTTAACCTCACCCTCAGGCAAGCTACATGGAACAGCAGTGGGTAAAAGGAAGAGAAATGTGTTAACTCCAATGGAAGAATTGACCCAAGAAATCTGTTGGAGTCTTCTAGCGCAGCAAGATGAAACTTTCATCTGGCAGAAAACTGTGGATTCTGATTGTTATGCCTCTCGGTTAGAATATGTTAAATAATGCACTGTTTTCCATAACATATTTTGCAAGTTCTGAGATCAAGAAACTACTGTTTTAGATTTTATTTTTCCTTGCTCCATTGAAGTAGTTTGGACCTCCCATGTTTTTCTCTTGAACTCACGGCTTTATTAATACTTCATTTTGTTCTTATTTGTAGCAAGCAGAGTGCTATACCACTTTGTAAAGAAGGGCATGATGTTCAGTCATATTATCAGCCCCTTGTATCATGTATGAGTGGGACCTCTAGCAAACGCTGGATTCCAATCCAGAATAGATCTGCTGGTTTGCAATTGAGTGCAAGTGAGCTTGAAGTTCATGGAAAGTATTCTTTTATTATGATTTGTAAGGTTAAATACACTTTTCACTCCTAAATGATTAAGTATTTTACATTTTGCAACACAAACTAATAAAACTGATACACTGACAATTGCACCCTCCTACTGCTGCCTGGTGTCAAATAGCTTTGTTAGGATCCAACAAGATTGTGCTACATTACTATTTATCATGATCTTAGTGGTGAAACTTGGACTAAAGGCGTTACTTGTCAGTTCTTGGTAGCTTGAGGGTGCAATGTGTCAATTTTAGTAATTAAGTTGAAAAGTGTAAAATACATGGTAAATTTAAGGGTGAAAAGTGTTATTACCATTCTTAATTTTACTTTTTTGGTGTTCCAGTTGTCTGGATAGTCTATTAATCGGCTTGTATCTTTGCAGGAGTTCTGCCCGAGAATTTCTTTGAAGACTTACGGGTTTGGAGATCAGCTCTGAAAAACTACTGGTCTCTGCTTACACCCTTAATTTTCTCAGACCATCCAAAGAGGCCTGGCGATGAGGACCCATTGCCTCCATTTAACATGATACGCAATGTGATGGACATGAATGCCCATTATGGAGGTTTAAATGCTGCATTTTTGGAGGAAAAAAAATCGGTATGGGTGATGAATGTTGTACCCATCAGAGCTCGTAATACACTTCCTCTTATACTTGATCAAGGCTTTACTGGGATTTTGCATGACTGGTAAGTCATTAATTTATGTTCTTTCTAAAAATTATTCTTCTAAGTAGAATATTTAGTGTTGATCTTTACTTAAATCTCCCTTGCCTAATTTTTCTAATAACTACTAATGGCAAATCTGCTTATAAACAATGATAATTATGGGAAATCTTAATCTTCAAGATGTCAAGTGATGTTCTAATTAAAACCTTCTAAGATATAAGACTTGCTGGATTGGATCTATGATACACTCCTTGCCTGCTGGAGATATATATCGCAACTTACAAATCAACTAGCCAATTAAGAAAAAGAAAAAGAGCAGAAGAAAAGAAAACTCCCAATTTCATTTCTCTTTTGGGGATTGAACTGGAAGTTTTAGACGTAGTATACATATACTTCACTTTTCTGGTTTGGGAAACATTCATGACCTTCGCTTCTAAAGAAACAGCATGTCTCATTTCTTGGGTCCATTGACTATAAATTATAATGAGTTTTTTCCCTTCAAAATTAGTAAATAACACTTGTGTTAGAAATAGGTTGCTTTGCAGCTTAATAGATGTAACGATCCATATTGGTACACAGGTGTGAACCTTTCCCAACATACCCCAGGACATATGATATGATTCATGCAAATGGGCTCCTTTCACATCTCAGTTCAGAGAGCTGCAGTGCAATAGACTTGTTCTTGGAGATGGACCGGATGTTGCGACCTGAGGTATTTGTATTGCAACTCAATTATTTATTGCTTATGCTGGATAATGTGGTGGAATGTGAATTAATTATTTTGAAATTCAAATTAGAAGATTGCCTTCGAGAACTGTCCTTTTGTTATACTCTTGTAGGGAGGAAATGGACACAAGTTATGCTCCCTTTCCACCCTCTTTCATGTTCCTGATCTGGCTTTTCTCTGCTGGAAAGTTTCATACTATATGGATTTATTGAAATTTTAATGCAAATTCGAAGTTGCTTTTGGCACCTTTCTTTGTCTTATAATCTTTAGATACTAGAAACTTAAGTAGGAGGGAGTTGAATTATGCCCCTTTTTCTCCTTTTTTCTTGTTCCTAATCTGACTTTATCTAAGCAACTGCCTAAGAGGGATCCCTCATACTTTAAGTTAATCTCATTCAACCTCCAATTCCTTTTCTTTTCTTTTTTCTTTGCTACTAGGTACATATGATGTGCTCTCTCTATAAGTTGTATCCATGGTGTTTCTGATGCAATATTTGCTAGTTGCTTGGATATCCACTGCTATATGATGAAGTTCATAATATGTAATATGAAATTTTGAACGGTTTTCAGGGATGGGTTGTTCTTTCCGATAAAGTAGGAGCTATAGAGATGGCACGCATGCTTGCTACACAAATACGGTGGGAAGCAAGGGTGATTGACCTTCAGAATGGCAGTGACCAACGGCTGCTTGTTTGCCAGAAACAATTCATCAAGAAATGATAGATTCAGCATCTAGAGGTCTCATCTCTGTAAACATGTACACATCTTTGCTCTGGTAATTCTTTAAATCTGCCAGGAAATTAGGAAACGTTCAGGTGGATATAGTATTCAGTCAATAATGACTGGATGTTCCTGTTGTAGACTCAGCCATACACCCTACAAGAATTGGAAAAGTAAATTTAAAACCAGGAAAAAAAAATTGTGAGGTTTGCGTCAGCTGTGGCTGACTTAAAACTGGTCTAGGCTTTGGAAGGTCCATCTTTGCCTTTGCACTACAGAATGAAACATAATAGCTATTTTGGTTACTTCCCTGTTGAAAGCAGTTTATTGCACAATAACAGAGGCAGCAACTAAAACAACTATTTGAGCGTGTTCAATGTTTATAGCACATTCTAAGTGAGGTTCTTGAATGATTTTTATGTGTGTTAGCTTCACAATAATCTCATGTTATTATTGCCAGGGATATGAAATGTTTTGGTAGCAAATATATGTAAGATGTGCTCCGAGGCTGATGGATTCGACCTTGTCCACCACCGATCAAGATATGGAGGCTGTATATTAAAGACGTTTGCCACACAAAGTAGCTGCAAATCAGTTTTTTTTTTTTTTTTTTTTTTTTTCAATTGTGAGTGTTTGTAGCAATTCATTCATTTAATATTTTTTAGAATTTCATTTTTGTTTTTTATTCCTTCATTAATTGATTTTGGACACCTTATTTCCTAGTTTACAATCGCCATTGTTGTCCAAAGAATTTTGATTGGCCACAAAATGTAAGAGTTATATGTGTAGACACTTTCTCTGCTACCCTGGTCATTATAGTATGTTATTGGAACTTCTGCCTGAGAAATAAAAAACAGGGCAGATATGAATTAGAAGTGATGGGTCTATGGTAGTCAAGGGAGTGTCCCTCTAGGATCGTTCCATTTATCCCTAAATTACAAAGCATTTGCAATCTCCAAAGCTTCAATATGACCTTCCCTGTTTTACTTATTTGCCATTGTAACCTTCCTTTATTGTTGCACAAAATAGCGCCCTCTCCCCCCATTTGAGAA
This sequence comes from Carya cathayensis, assembly GCA_011037825.1. NCBI lineage: Eukaryota > Viridiplantae > Streptophyta > Magnoliopsida > Fagales > Juglandaceae > Carya > Carya cathayensis. The sequence continues at coordinate 1,714,799 of QGSO01000168.1, read as the reverse complement.
GACTGAAACACAGCACTGTCAAAGTTAAGCTTAAACTTTCCGCTAGGAGAGAGTTTCAAGTTGAAGAGCTTTTCTTTGGCAATTGACTAATGCTACATACAGTCATAATTTGTGCAAGCATTGTTCAGTGTTCATTCATTTAAAAAAAGAAGTGTTAATATTAAAAAGTTAATATTTTCATGTGTATATCATATTTACTCTTTTTTTTTTTTAAAGAGTGCATGATGCTTGTGTAATATTTATTTGCAAATATCATTTCTCTTGGCGATCAGGTTGTGTTTTTTTCACTGTTTTGTAACTTTATACATAGGCCAAGCAACTGTCTATAACCTCTTTGGGCACAAGATTTGTCTCTTTGTGACCCCTTAAGTCCCTACATCTCCATTCTCCGCATCCCCGCACAATGGTAAAGAAGAAAGAAGAGAGAATTCCGAGCCCCTTTACTGCGTTATCTCCCATACCAATGAAGCAAACAATTCGATTTGAAACAAAAAAAACATCCATTATGTAATTTAATAAATCCTCGTCTCCTTCTTGTAACCCTTCTTCGTTTGAATTAGCAAATGAGTACTCCTGCATATACTTATAATTTTATTTATAAGACTTATTTTGTTAATTTTTTTTAAAAATTTCATAATTTTCAGCCTATCAATAACTAACACGTGGAAAAGTAAATTTTTGTAAGTTTTTCTTAAGTGAGTAAGTCAATTGAATTATTTCTCTCTTGTAATCAAATTACTTATATCTAATAATCGATTAATTATTAAGTATTCTTACGTACAACTGTGAAGTACGTAAACACCGAATAATGGCTTTGAAAAAAGTGAGATACATTATTAAAAAATTAATTTTTTTCATGTGAGTTTCATGTTTTATTCATTTTTTTCAAACAAAAATTCTATATACAATCACTTTTGTATATTATTTTGTACACTTCATTGATGCGATTGATTGTGTATTAAAAACATTAATGCAGCCAATTATATCAATGAGTATGCAAAAAAAACTCAAAAATAACTATATGTAGTATTACTCGTATTGTGAAGATGATAAGAGCATGTTTGGGATTGAGTTTGAAAGCTTTAAAAGTACTTTTAATTGTTTAAAAGCTCTTTTAAAGAAAAAATGATGTGTTTGGTAAATTTATAAAAAGTGATTTAATCACCTAAATAAGCTGAAAATCTACTTTTTTAAAAAGCATCAAATTGAAGCTTTTATCGAAAAGCTCCTGCAGATAACTGTATATTTTCAAAAAATTAATATAACTAACTTTAAAAGTACTTTAGAGACATGGTTACCAAACATTAATATAACTAACTTTAAAAGTACTTTAAATGACTTTTTAATAGTAGAGCTTTTTATTTAAGTTAAAAGCTATAAGTTCTAAAGTTATAAGTTATATTTTCTACCGCAATTCCAAACACGCACTAAGTATAATTTTTCTTTTAAAATATATAAATCTTAAAAATAGAATTTTTATTAGAAAGAAGTCCAACAGCAGTTACCCAACAAAATCTCACGAGTCGCGCGCTTCCTCTTTCGAAATCCCTAGAGTCCTGCTCATCCGCCCAACTAACGGTCCGGATCTGGTCTTCATGCCCCAAAACTTGCTCGATCTTTAACATCTACCTTAACTTCCTCATTATATAACCCCCCTCCGGGCCTCCCCCTCGCGTTCGGAGCTTCTCATTTTGTTATTCTCTCTTGACTCTCATTTTCCCTGAGCCGAAACGCCCGCTGCTTCTCGCTTTCTGCTTTCTTTGCTGTCATCTCGCTTTGATCTCTCTCCGAGAAGAGCAAAAATGTCTACGGAAAAGGAGAGAGAGACCCAGGTTTACTTGGCCAAGCTCGCCGAACAGGCCGAGCGTTATGAAGGTTCTCTTTTCTCTCTCTCTCTCTCTGTTTCTATTCAACCTTCATTTAAAAATAAAATAAAATTACTTCTTTACTTGTTCATTTATTTGTTTCTCTGGATCCATTTGTGTTATGCATCGGCATTATGATTCGCCTTCTTAATGGTATAAAATTATCTTTGTGCCCGTGGAATCGGGATTTCTTTTTCCTATGTAGTAATGCGAGAATGTCTTGACTGTTTGGAAATATGGCTGGAGATGCTGGAGATGAGCCCAAGTGTTGTGTTTCGTTTTCTGCTGTTTTACATTACTGCAATTCATCGGATCGGTTTGTCGATGGAAGAATTAAATCTTGTATATCGTGTTTTGTTGATTTGAGACCCCATGGAATCCTTGGTGATGTCACCGTATTAGATTGGTCTGTTAGGAGAAATTTGGCACATTAGTCGAAGTTTCTTGTGTTTTTCCGCAGTGCCAAAAACCGACACTATTGATGACATTGTTACCGTATTATTCTTACACTAATTGTTTTGGTCAGTTATCCGGGAAGACGAAGACAACAAAAGTATTTGGTTCCTGGTATACCTTTCTCTTCGTGCCCACCATTTCTTCGAACAAGAAAGGAAGGGGGAAAGGCAAAAAAGAACAATAATGCTTAAAGAAGAAGCAAACCACGTTTTTTTATAAGTAAAAATTTATTATTATCAATAGATTTAGCCAAATACACTGGATCTATACAAGAGAAAATATATAGCTGGGAAGGAGAAATAGATACGAGGAAATCATGAACAGTAAGCCCATTAAAATCTAAACTAATTTTGGGCATTTAACTCCCTTATATGTATAGATATATAAATTCTGATCACAATACTTTTTTCATATCTGATGCAGTTGACAAGGCATGTACTTGGCCATAATGACATGTAAATGAGTAAAGATCGGGTTAATTAATGTCTGTATACATAATACTTTTAAAAAAATGTGTGTATACATAATGCGGCTGTTATTTTAATATATTTTTGATGAAATAATTAGGTTTATCCAGTGGCTTTTAATAAGTGTATAGCTTTCTTTCAAATATTTGGTAGCTGGTATGTAATACACTTAAAATGAAATTTGTCTGCCTTTGTTTTTCTGGCTCATTCTACTTATTCTTTGTCAAAATTTTGGATACTGCCAGATTTAGTATTATGTACATCACCATGATAGGTAGAACATTAATGAAAAGGTGTTTCCTTATTCAATTGGGGATATTTAAAATTGGAAACTGTTCTCCAGTTACATTACAGGAGTGATCTCTATCTGAAATTTCATATTTGGATGATGGCACAGAAATGGTTGAGTGTATGAAAAAGGTTGCAAAACTTGATCTTGAGCTGACTGTGGAGGAGAGGAATCTCCTGTCTGTGGGATACAAAAATGTCATTGGTGCTCGCCGAGCTTCTTGGCGCATTATGTCATCCATCGAGCAAAAGGAGGAGTCTAAGGGAAATGAGCACAACGTTAAACTTATTAAGGGTTACCGTCAGAAGGTTGAGGAGGAGCTCTGCAAGATTTGCAGCGACATTCTTGCTATCATTGACAAGCACCTGATTCCCTCTTCCAATTCAGGAGAAGCCACGGTATTTTACTACAAAATGTGAGTCACATTACTTTTAGGGTATGTTCCATCATTTTGCCACTTGCTTGATAAAAAAACTCATGTAGAAATTCAAGAAATTATTTTGTTTTATGCTCCTTCATTTTACTTTATTGATTGTATTTCTATATTTATTCGATGTGATTATAAGAAATATATTCCAAAGGATTACCGCCAGGAGAATAGTTGTGTTTTGATAAGATTATATGTGACTGTTTCTGCCTCCATTGTGGTGGTCTACATGGAATAATGTAGATTCTGATTCATCCCCAGTTCCAGTGGTCAAAGATGTGGCTTTGAGTCATGGAATGAAGTAATTTATAAATTATTCCCATTATCTATGCTTTTCTAATGTTAAATTGTTTTTTGCTTGATGTGTTATGCATGAATGCAGGAAAGGTGACTATTATCGCTATCTTGCTGAGTTCAAGACTGACCAGGAAAGAAAAGAGGCAGCTGAAGAGTCATTGAAGGGATACGAGGCATGTTCATTTGACATATCTTACATTTCTACCAATGGCCAATCAATACACGTTTCATGTATTATTCTTTATTTCTGGTAACTTGATCTTCCCCCTCGCCATATTTTTGTTAGGCTGCTTCAGCCACTGCAAACACCGATCTTCCATCAACCCATCCAATTCGTCTTGGCCTAGCTCTCAATTTCTCTGTCTTCTACTATGAGATAATGAATTCTCCTGAGAGGTATTATGTTTTTTCCTTGGTCATCTGTTCCATGAATTCAAAAGATTTACTTGCTAATGCTAATTAAGTCATGATCAACGTTGCTACTGAAACTTGCAGGGCCTGCCATTTGGCTAAGCAAGCTTTTGATGAGGCAATTGCAGAGCTGGACACCTTGAGTGAGGAATCATATAAGGACAGTACCCTAATCATGCAGTTGTTGAGAGACAACCTCACTCTTTGGACCTCTGATTTGCCTGAAGATGGAGGTATAATAGACCCACCCATCAGCAAAATGCATGAAACTCTCTCATGTGTAATTTTAACATGAAAATGCTCTCTCATGCAGGTGAAGACAACCTCAAAGGCGAAGAGTCCAAACCTACTGAAGCTGAGGCAAGTGGTTTCATGATTCCTTCTTGTATACACCACTTTGAACCAAAATACTGATTGCCATTGCTATTACTAAAAAAGTCTGGTTTAAACTATTTTGCAGCATTGACGGGGGGTGAAAGGCACCTGAGAGAGAGCCCCTGCACGTAGCAGCTGGATAATACATCATTCTACTTCGAAAGGGTGGCTGGCTTCTTTGGTTTTCTCGCAAGAGGATTGGACTATGCAATTTGGACATATTATTAATTTTGTTGATCTTTTTGGCCACAATCAAAGCCATAAAGATCAATCACTTCTCTGACTTTTTTATTTTTCAATTATTTTTATTTATTTTATTTTTTTCCTCTTAATTTGGCTTTTCATCGAGGCGTGTTATTTAAGCAATGGATATTTTTTTTATTTTTCTGTGCTTTTCTTTCTTTTGAAAACCTTCATTCTTTTACTCATACTCTCCTGTGTTTTAAGCAAGCATTATATTAGTCGAATGATAATGAAAACTCGAAGATGTGATTTGAATCAACAAAATTGTTTCCGAGTCTTGCAATGCAATGCCTCCTGTCCCGTCGAGAGAATCTCATTTGAAGTAATGTTATATATAATCGTAGAATATGTAAATACTATATAATCATTTTGAGAAAAAGTAAAATTTATTATTAAAAAATTAATTATTTATAAATTTTATATTTATTCATTTTTTTAAATGATTGCGATAAACGAAATGCTTGCCCATTAATTTTTAACTATTAACTTTTAACTATGATGTTCAAATTATCAAATTGTGATTTTTAGTACTAAAGAATCTTAAGACTATGTTTTCTCTCTCTCTAAATTATAGAAAATAATTTAAACAAAAAAGGTTGAAAGATGCGCAACCCAACCAGGGGTCACTAGCCAAAGGAATTTGTAGTTTGAAATTTGGGATAATTCGTGAGGACAAAATGTGACTGTGCAACGCATCAGAAGGACAATATCAAGTCGGTCTACATTTTAAACCAACTATCGTTCATTAGAAGAGGAATATATACTCTTTGCCTAATTTAGATATTGGAAAAGTTTGGCAACTCGCCACAGCTCTACCTCCATTTATTTTATTGTTTCCATTCTTGACGACAACAAAAACCATACTTGGAGAGGCAACTCAAAAGGAATATATCACATTAAAACCTTCTAAAAGCAACATCGATGATCTCCCATCAAGTCTGCGCCTAAAGATAAAATGAGAGAGATGGAAATGGAAGTTAGAGAAAGCAACCACTATACAATCTAGCCCCCAAAAGGAGGGAGGGGTAAAGGGTACAACGATCATGTACTATACCATATGCTAAACAAACAAGTTTAAAATAAAACATGTACATATACCAAAATTGGCAGTTATGATTCTTCCTTGATGAAAAAACTTTGGGGCAAGCAAAAATCTTCCTCGTGATTCAGGATTTCCATCTCCTCGTCGTCTGGTTTCTGAGATTGAAAAACGCACACAGGAAGATCAGCATGTCAAAATAATCTCTCAAAAGGAAAAACATACATTATGTCCAAGGTGTAAGCAGCAGAAACACACATCAAACTTGTCTCCGTTTTGGTTTTTATTTTTTCACTTTCGGAGAGAAGGAAAGGGGGCGGGGTGGAACTCTTATCATTTCAATGTTTTCATTTACCATCTTACTATTCTGAACCTTTGCTTATGTATGCGTACACCCTTGGCTGAGCTACACTTTACTTTATGAAGCATCACTTTGGTCATCAAGCATTGCAATGAACAAATTCACATATACCCAAAATCCCATTAAACAAAAAAAAAAAGGAATTTTAATATATGCAACAAGTGAACTATAAAACTTGATTAAACAAATGAAACAGTTTTCAATTTACACGGAAGTTTAGAAATTGTCACATTCCAAGGAAAGCCCAAGCCACATTTGGGCCTATACTACTAAAAGGACCAGTCAAAGTTACAATTGGAGCCCCTTGGAATTATCATAACAGGCAAAAACTTTTCCCTCACAAGCAATATGGGATCCCATTCATCATCTTCCTATATTCAATCCTAGAAATTACAGAAATTCCAACAGAAAAAGAAGAATGGAACAGAAACTTAAAAATTGAGAAAGATTCCTCAATTTATTATAGCACATAGAAATGAGTTATGGGCCTCTATGGCATTTGATTCGAGTAGAGGGAAAGAAAAAAGATATGTATCACTAAAAACTACTTAAATACCAGCATTTCTAAGTTGTAAAAGCGATCCAGCAACTGCAGCACCTCATCAGCAGAAAAGCGGCGGTCAAAGCTGTCACAGTAATGTACATATTGTAAGAGAACATACCAGAAAATGAAGGTTTACAAAAATCTATGCTCCAAAACCTTGGGATAGAAACGAACAAAAGAAATTTATTCAATGGAACAAACCTTTTCCGAAGAAATTCCATCAAACCATAGAGGACAAAGTGGCGATGTATTCCTGCATGGGAACAATTTGTTTAGTGCTCATCCATCTCCAAATAATAACTAAATGCTATACTCAAATTTTAATTACAATAATTTTTTTGCCCGATAGACAAACATATTTTCTCTACAATATGAAAGTTATTCCTTTACCCAATGCTTATTATAGTTCCTCTTCAATTGACTAAGTGATCAGACTATATGTACCAGGCTCTACTGACAGTTTGCAGGTACTCATGATGTAATTCCACAAAAAGTGGAATCCAATACTTGTAATTATCATCTCTCTTTTTCTTTATTATCATTTACAAAAGCTGCAGCTCAGCAAAGGAGTAAAGTTTACAGCTTGAGCATTTGATACAATATGAAATTCTCAATGTCCTACAAAAAATTGTTGATTCTCTACATGTCAAGCTTCAATCTCTTTATATCAAAGAAATCTGCAATACATGGAGATGGCAAAATTGATGAAATTTTGAATCATTCCCTCGTTTCTCCCAGGAAGCCTTATATACATACCCCTCATTCTCTGGTTTCCATAGGGAAGTATCACATACATATACAAAATATTACTTTTTTTATAAGTTAAAAAATGTTGCATCTCAAACCCATCACCATGGAAATATTCAAGCTGATGAGAGGTTGAACTTGAAAATTTTATTTTCAGTAACGGCAAACTTTTTTTTGCCATAAATTAAAGCAAAAATTTAAAGTATACTATGATTTTGGCTCGGAACTCAATGGAGACCACCAGAAGCCTCACTATCAGAGTAACACAAAGAACAAGCAGATAACTTGAATTAGTTGCGAAGGACATTTCAGTGTACGCAAAGTTCGTTAAACAGTTGAAATCTTTAACTATCTCAAGTAATGTGAGATGGTCACGGAATGTTTTCATTCACGTCATTGTACTCAAAACCACATCATGCAAAAGACATACATACATAGATATATATGTGTGTGTGTGTGTGTGTGTTCTTATTTTATGCCATTGTCAAGCCCAGTGCAATTCGTTTCTAAATGGAGGAGCTGAAAAACAAATAACCATTCAGCTGGAAATGAAAATACACAGAGAAATGGGTATAAATAATACAAAAAACTGAAAATTCCAAGGGATTGATAAACCTGCCTTGTAGTTTAACCGGAGGATAAATTTCCAGCGCTTCCAACAATCTAAGCTCCAATTCGACCTGTGATTCCTCCTAATTAAGCAGAAAGTTAATTAAAATCACATCCAATTTGCAGCACATATACATATACATACATATCGATCGAGATAGAGAGATAAATGCCTTGGGGAGAGAAGAAGCAGAGGAAAGGGGAGCTTTGCAAGGAGAATGAACGGACATGCCGTCTTGTTCCTCGTCTCTTCCTTTGCCTCCACTGTCCATGTCCATATTATATATATATATATATATACACACACACACACTCAGAAAAAGCAACGTCTTGTTGAGGGGATAATGCTTCCGATACTTTTTGGATTAACCAGAAAACGAAAGCATTGTGTTCAGGTCTTTCTTCGTTAGGGTTTCGGCGTTTGATCCAACGGGATTCCGATTCGGAAAACGAACTCGCGTTGGCAATGTGGTTGGTCTTGGGCGGACATAATGGGCTGATGGACTTTGCATGGGCCCATAATTGGCCAAAAGTTCACGCTTCATGGCCCATCTGCGGATTCCCTGAGATACAGTTGCCTCTTTTATAGTTTCCCACGTTCACTCGCTATGAGTCATCAAAGGTAGACAATGGCTACGTGTGAAAAAGAACAAAAAGCAGTTGCTTTGAAGATGTAGAGAATTTATTATTAAAAAATTAATTAATTTTTTTTAAAAATAATTATACATCACTTATCGACTTATCTAACGTTGCTTTTCGTATTAAAAAAATTGATAAACATACAATAATTTTCACAACATATTTCACAATCATGTTTTAAAGTGAGGGATATTATTGTAAATTATCATATAAAAATAACAACTTTATAAAAATGCTCTCATTTTATATCATGTGTTGTGAAAAGTATGGTAAAGATTATTGTGAATGTACCATTACTCGTAAGTAAAGGAAAAGGAAAGAACACCTTTTGGCAAGTGGAGGAGGAAAGAAGCACCAAACATCATATTTATAGTAGGGACGCACGAGATGATCATTGATGACGTTAGCGAAAGGAGACCCACTAATAATATGCTTTAATGGCATGGCATTACTATTAAAAAAATGCCAGTGGAGTGATGTACTCCAAATTTACTGTTCAATATCATTATCCATATTTTTTTTTATTTAATAATTAAAAAAGTAATTATTAATAAAATTATAAATTTTTTAATGATTAAAGATGTTAAAAAAATATTTATAAAAAAATAATAAAACAGTAATCTCTATATTTGTACTAGCGGTACGCCTAGCAGTAGGTGTTGGTGGCCGCTAGCACCATCCTTACTACTAATGTTTTATTGAGGAGACTAAAATAAAAAGGGGGGGCCCATTTAGTATTTTTTTTCTTTTTTAATAAAATTTTTGAAACCTTTTTTTATATATTTCAGATTTTTATAAATTGAAAAAAATAAAATACGAAGAAGGAAAGTGGATTTTATATCATTTTCTATATTTTGATCACAATTTCGAAAAAACTGTTTAATTCTTTTTCGGTATTCTAAAACCTTTTACGTTGCTTCAGTAATATATTAAGCTTATTAGCATAGGAAACAGGTAGTGGACCCGATGATATTAGCAATGTTAATATAGAGCAGAGGTTGCTTATAAAAGTAGATGACTGCACCTCATACAAAATTCACTAGTCTCCCACACTGCCGTGCACCTGTTACGGCTGCCAAAAACTCTCAATATATATATATATATTATGAGAAATTATATTTATACTCTAGGATGTATAAATCTGGTGTATTCCATTGAAAAAAAATGAATAAATATGAAATTTATATTAAAAATATAGATATTTTTTAATAATAAACCCTACTTTTTTTTCAAATAAAGTGTGCACAACTTGTATGCCTAGGAGTGTATCTACCATTACTCTTATTTATATATATATATATCTTTTTATTTCTGGACATAGGACAACAGAAGTCAGTCCCAATAATCAAGCACGTTATTATCATTCAGTTATTGCATTCCAAGGACATAAAAAGCCACAGAATTGACAGGGAAATGGAAAAGCCTACACTCCAGATATCTTGAATAACTGGGTTTCCCCTAGAATTATTGATTCCAACCTTTTCTCGCTTAGAAGGTCAATCCATGCCCCCTAGTTTCCCTCGGAAAGCATGGAGAGAATACTGGAATAAGGAGAAAGAAGTATAAATACGCCTTTAGGAGGCTCTGATACGCAGCATCCAGCCAGGACTCATATCTGATAATTTACAGAGGATGAAATCTCATTGAGAGAAGTTAGAATAAAAAAATAAAAACTTGCGAATCTGGTGATCTAATTTTCAGGAGTGAGATTTTCTGGACCAAAGAGAGCCAGGCCTGCAAGAAGAAAATAATCACTAATGAGCATATGCAATATGCATTGCCAGTGTTTAATATGCATTTAATGTTCCAAGCATATGTTAGAGATGAAAAGCAAGTAGCAACTATCTTTTGTGCCAAGATGGAATTGATTCAAGACAATTATTGGTCAAGGGCAAACTTTAAAACTGAATTGAAAGTGCCAGACAATTTTAGTATCAGATATGATCTCCTGAACAGTCGAACTTGTCACAATATCAGACCACAACTGATTTCTATGCCTCACTTTAAACCATATATTTAAGAAATGCCCAAATGATAAACAGCCCAGCTTTGTCAGCAGAACTGGTTTGGGAAACAAGAATAACTACTTTCCATTCTTTAGTGTAGGTAATCCCAAATTGCGTCCATTTACCTATCTGGAAAATTTGGTGTTGTACTCAAGATTGAACAGTGTGTCCCTGCGATTCTTTGTACCCATTCGAATCTTGAACTTTCTAGCCAGGGACTCCACCCGGTCATCACTCTCATAGTCCATCTCACGAGTACATCTCCTTCTAACCTTTTTAAGCATTTCTTTTGATGGTACAAATCCAGCAGTTACCTGCCCAATAGGTTCATTACACACAGCATTAAATTCTTTCCAGAAATGACAGACCAAATTGCATAAACAAAAACTGGATTGTAAACCAAATAAAAAAAATGCAGTACCATCTCGTCGATCACAGAGAGAGCAGCCTTTGGATCTCAGTTGATGAGATGAGCATCAACAAGCAATGAATATGATATTGCATTTGGTTGAACACCCAAACTTCCCAACTGCTCAAAGACTCTAGAGGCTTCAAATGTCTGCAAAAGAACTCGAAAATTTACTCAGCAAGGAGTTTGTTCTTGTATGTGGGTGTTGCCCATCCACAACGGATGTGCATAAACATAAGTTTAGGCCAGTCACTTAATCAGCCCCAATACCCGATGTGAATAGCATGAATACCATAAGTGTTCATCAAATTTCTTTTCCCAGATCAACTGGCTACTATGTCCTCCTCACCCAGGGACTCAAAACTAGGTGGAGGCAGATGAAGAGGGAGTGTTAAGAGTATGATGCACCAGTTGCAAAGTGGGTATTTGTGCGGGTGTGCATGAGAGAGAGAGAGAGGCATAGTCCTCCAAATATCCAACCTTCTTGAGTCTCCCAAATGCATACATCAGAGCATTGTATGAATGAATATCAGGGGTCAATCCAAAAGAAGAACCAATTGCCTCGAAAGTTTGGTAGGCACGATCAAGGTCCCACATATTTGCACAACCTAAAATTATGCAATTTAGAGCAGCAAAAGACTTGTAGGGAGGATCTCCACGGCTCAAATTCTCCAGTTGAAAATATACCTGTGGAATATAACAATACAGATAAAAAAGAAGCTGCAAATGAATAAGTACGCTTAACTAGAAGATTCAGCTCCTAATACCTAGTTGTACGAACCACGTGCATTCTATAAACTCCAGTGGGGGAGCACACGAGATCTATTCTATTCTGATGATGCATCAATCCTGACATGCAATGGCATGATCCTAGATAACAATTTGAATGTGCATTATATTGACAAATTGAAAAATGAATTAGAGTCCAGGAAAAACAAACTTAAACCACTGTAAATAACAATTTGAAGCTATATTAATTTACATCCTTTTTTTGTCCACAACTGATTTTTTTACAAGTAAAAAAAATTATTAAAACATAGAAAGAGGCGTAGTCCAAGTACACAAGACACATACAAGAGAAAGTCCAAGTACATTTTTTTAAGGGGCACTTGGGCTACCTTATCCTAATCAAGTTGAGCCAAGCAGAGATAGATCTTTGAAATTTTTTCCTCAAGCTAAGCTCAAGCCTGCTAGAAATCTGGTTGAGCCAAGCCTGAGAAGCACAAAGTTCATCCTGTTGACACCCCCTTTACTAGAACCAATACATACCTAGCAGAACACCATAAAATATCTGAGAAAGACTATAATTAAGATGCTATGCATACAAGCACTTGATGTTCTTCTCATGTGAAAAATATTTGGCAAGAAAAAGTTCATTTCATTTCATGTAAGCAAATAACAACGAACCTACAAGCATATAGAGGAAGGGAAGTTGAGAGGATATGTACATTTTTTTTTTTTTTGGACTCATTAGTGTTGCTAGGATTTTAGATGAAAAGAAAACAACCATATTGGTTTGTATCTTTAATTTACAGAAGCTTCAGAATGGTACAAAAATGCAGATTTATAGAAACCGGATACCGCTAGTAAATAAAATTTAAACTAATAAACAGTTCATGACCAGCAATATATAGTTGGAGAGTAAAGGGAGAGAACATTTCTTGTTCTGCTTCTTTATTGGAATTACCATAAGTTGACTCAAATTCATATAGAGTACCAAAAGCCCTCTGCAGATTTCCCAGTGATGCGAGAGCATATATCTTCCCAAGGTAAGATTCCGGGTTAGCGGCCTTCATTTCACGCAAAGAGCGTCATAGGATTGCCCATGATGCATCCAGAAGAGAAGAGCTGTAGGTTCTAGCAGCAGTTCCCAGTGCCGACAAAACTAATCCTTCATCTACAGAAAGTAGAACAGCTGGCCTCACTTGCTCACCCAGAGCAATCCATTTGCCATAAATTCCAGGGCATAGTATGCTAACTGCTATTATCTCCTTGCATGGCAATTTCTGCAATATAGTTGCACAAGTTCCAGGTAGGACAAAGAGCTTTGTTCTGATCCATTGTCTGAAAACACCAATAGAAATAACCACACATTAGAAAGATTAAGAGAAACGTGAAACTCCACACCGAGAATATTTGAGGTAGTAATCCATTCAGTCACGTACCTTATTAACACAGCTCCGCACACATTCTGTAAACACCTTCATTGATAACATATAGCCAGATTTTAAAGCCACATCTAAATATTTCAAGGCAGCATCAATCTCATCTGTCAAAAACAGCATGCCAAAAACCAAGTCATATGACTCATCATCAGGCAGGGAATCTTTCCCTGTCTGCATCATCCTGATAACAATAAGCAAAGTGCTCCATTAAAAATTTAATGCATACACGCATACAAAAACCTAAGCATTTCCTTATGATATTATGCACAAACAGGCAACTGTAAAGAAAAAAGATCTTACTGCAATATTTTAGCTTGAAGATTCTTCACAAAAACCAAATATGTTGCCCAATAGTTCCATAAAATCTACTTACAAAAAAAAAAAAATAGTTCCATAAAATCTAATGACTAGTTCCCTTACTTGTTGAATGTGGAAAGCAAAATGGTGTTGCTGCTGTTTACTTCTTGTATGATGATGCATTCATGCAACTTCCAGCGGAGACAGTACTTGCACGATTTGAAGTATTTCACTAGCATTTCACCCATCCTCTTGCGTTTTGTGTATTTATATACCCCTTTTTCTTTTATGTCGGGGAACCTTTCCAAGGCAGGTCCCTTCGGACCCATCCCTGTAGAGTATTTCTATACTTATATTGAACAGAGTCTACAAATCATGATAGCTCAGAACCAGCTTGAAGTGATGTAAAATTCTCTAAAGGATATGAAAACCGAACTTGTCGAGTTGAAGACAGCAATAGCTTTCTTTTCTACGAAAATAGACACGCTTTCAGCTGGAGGCAATAAGGTTGTTAAGACTAAGATAGGCTTGATTCCTTTAAATTCAGATAAAGGAAAATGGAAGATCGGATTCAGCCCTATCCCTATAACCAAATCCAAGAGAGCGTGGCGGGTCCAAAGGAAATCTAGGTTATTTGAAGTGGGGTCTACGTCGAGTGTTGGTGTGGAGAATGCAGCAATGGAATCTCTTTCGCCTCAGGTAACACAAGATAAACCGTTAGGTAGTGTTACACCCTTGCCCGAAAATGGTAAAGGAGATGTAGTATCCGCTGAAGTTGCACATATAGGGTCGCCAGAGGTGAAGGAACTTGCTGTCACCCCAAAAGCTCCAAAGGGGATGGAAAGAAACAATGGAGTTGATGAGGAGGTACAGGACTTGTCGTTGGTGCCTTGCGTGGAAGAAAGTCCAGAATTGGGAATGCAGTTGGATAATGTGTCTGAGGATAATGTTGCTCCCCTGGTCTCTCTTCCTCCGATAGCGGATTGGATTCTGCCTAAAGTTAACGAGATTCTGCCTTTCGTGGGGATTTCACATGGAGGATGTGAAGACCAATTCAATGAACTAATCACCGCAATCGAGGCAAGCAACACGCTTGAAACCAAAAATTTCAAGAAAAATAGGGGGTTACAGCGTCTTTCTTGGGCAATTAACTACGACGCTAAGGGAGGTAGCTCAAGTAGATGGAAGTCTAAAGGGAGGGCAATGTGAAGATGGGAAACACAAGGGATTGGGGCTAGGGTTAGGGTTGGGGTTTGGCTTGGGTATTAGTTCTACGGGAAACAAGGGTTTGAGGTTCAGTGTAATTTTTTTGGGTATTTTGGGTAATTTTGGGATTGGTGTATTTTGGGTTGTTTTTCACGGCCATTTTTGGGTCATTAGGGGCTCTTTATCATGGGTTAGGTGTTTTCTTGTATACGTTCAGTGTACTTGGTTACTCCTTTTGATATATAAAATATTTTTACTTATAAAAAAAAAAAAAATTCAGGCAGAGGCATCATTATCATTCGCAATGGAATAAAATTACCAAACCCATCTAAAAGCTACACATTAACATTTTTAAATTTGCAGGGAATTTCCATGATTGAGTTGGGTCCAGAGTAGAAGTATTTCCTAAGAGTTCTAGGCGTGTTTTCTCTTATTTCTTCTTCTTCTCTCTCTCTGTTTTTTTTTTTAGGTAAGTAAGAATGGTTTCTTCTTCTTCCTTCTCGCCTAATCCAGAATTGACTGCAGCTGAGCTGAACATTCAATTATAGAAATTGCAAAGCTCGCAATTTGATCCATTTATGTAGAAGTATGGATCTTTTCTGTGATGCAATCCGAAGACTAAAACCAAGATTTAAAACCATGTTTATTCAGTTATCGAGAATTTGTTTATTGGGTAAAAATGAAAAAGGAAATGAAAAACTAAAACTTGAACTTCATATAGAAGCAGAACGACTCAGTATTCCATTTTTAAGCACAAAGGCAATCCTATCAGCTTAATAATACTACAAGCCATAGCATTTTCAAAGTAATATGCATCCAAATAAGCATACATGCTACAGAAAGCTTCCAAACATGTCCTACATTTATGAAGAAGAAGAATAAGAAGAAGAAAGAGTAAATGGCTAACCGTTCGAGCAATTTGGTGGCGGCCACGGTCTCCTTGGCCTTGTGCATGGCTTTGAGGACCAAGTTGAAAGACGCCGTGTTGGGAAGGACCGCATAGTCCTCCATCTGGGCGACGAGGTCGAGCAGCTCGGCGGCCATGGCGTCGGTCATCAAGTTGGCCCTCAAATGATGGTTGTAGAGATTGACATCAGGCTTGTTGGGCTTGCCAGCCTTGTCGAGAGCCCGAAGCCAGAACTCGAAGAGTTACTTCATGTCGTCCCAGCGCTGGGAGGTCATCCAATCAGCAAAGATGTTCATCAAGCCATGGACATCATGGGTTTGTGAAGGGGCCTGGAAGCGAGAGCTCGGGGATTGATGGAGAAACCTTAGGGAGATCGGTGACTGACTGAGTCAGGAACGAATTGGGAATCTGATTCCGCCGGCCAGTTCTCATTGTAGAGAGGACTTCCGGAAGCTGGGTTGGGAGGCAGAGGAGTTGAGACTGAGCTGGGAGTGAGTTGCCTCAGCGAGCTAGGGCTCCTGGGAGAGGAATGTGAAGGTCGAGATGGTCTTGAAGAAGGGGCTGGAGTCGGTAATGGTGGTAGTGGTGGTGGTGGTGGTGGTGGTCTTGATGAGAGTACAGGCAAGACTGAGAATCGCCATTTGGGAAGCCATTGATTAGGAGCCCGAGCTTCCTTCAGCGTATTGAGGCAAGCATTTCACCAAGGCTGTTAGAGGATGGCTCAACAGAAAAAGATTCTTCTGCAGGCAGGCATACACCACGCACAAGAGCATAAATCATTCCAAAAGATTCCTCCGTAACAGAATGTTGTATTTGTTCATTTCTTATGTACTATTCTCTCTCTCTCTCTCTCTCTCTCTCTCTCATAAGTAAGAAGTAAATTTTATTTATTCATAATGAAATAGGCAAAACTTGTCCCCATAGAAAGTATATAAAAGAACACTTAAATATTTTCTATATTCAGAAAAGAAGGTCATGAACATTATTTCTATAAATTACAATAGCTGAAAACCAAAGCATCAAGGTGCACATTAAAAGAATCTAAAGCTCCGTCATAGTGCACTCTCTATCCTCAAAGCATCTCTCATTTCTTTTTGTCCATGTGCATCACATAATACACAATGTGATCATCTTCCACACAACCGCCACTTGAGGGCAACCTTGAAGTTCCTTCCAACAGGCCAATAAATCCACCACCTTCGAAGGCATTTCCCAAACAATATACATTCTTCTAAAGATCTCGTTCCAAAGCCCGTTTGTAACCTCACAATGGAAAAGTATGTGATCTACAAATTCTCCATACTTTTTACACAGATAATACCAATCCATCACAATGAGTCCCATCTTTTACAGATTGTCCATAGTCATGATCTTCCCGACAACCGTAGTCCAAACAAAAAAAGCTACTTTAGTAAGCACACGAGACCTCCAAATTCTCTTCCATGGGAATGGAACATGACCATGGTCAAAAAATCTTGTAATATGCCTTGACTATATGTGTTTTACTGTCAAAGGCCCTCCACAAAACCTTATCCTCTTGTACCGTGGTATTTCCCATAGGGTACAACAAATTGAAAAAATCAAACACGGCATGCAATTCCTAATCATGAATGTCCATATTAAAAAAGTCATTCCACTAGTAAGAACCATGAGAGAATACCCTCATATCTGCAACAAATACCTAGGTGTTGGCTGCAATACGATAGAGTGCTAGGAAAACCATGTACAAAGCGTGTTCTCCCCACCAAACATCATGCAAAAACCTGATTTTGGACCCACCACAACCCGTATATAACTTTCGAAGCACTGCCATCCTCACCTAATAAATTTCCATAAGCCCACACCATACACCCATCTCACTACATTGGAGCACCAACCTCCTCACTCACTACCATGTCTAGAAACAATAATTTCCTTCCAAAGTGTGACCCCCTCTAGGTAGAATCTCCAAAACCATTTTCCCAGTAAAGCTTTATTGAACGTCCTCAAATTGCAGACTCCTAAGCCACCATGCAAAATTGGGGAGCAAACTTTGTCCCAATTAACCAAATGAAATTTTGTTTCCTCCCCCACTCCCCCCATAGAAACGCCCAGAATAGTCTCTCAATTTTAGTCGCCACCCTTGCAAGCAAAGGAAATATGTGGGGAGATTAGTTAGATAGTCTTAATTAAAGTGAGGTGCCCCCCTTTCGATAAATACATTTGTTTCCACCCTGCCAACTTCCTCTCTACCTTTTCCACAACTCTATCCCAAATAGCTTGAGTTTTTAAAGTTGCCCCTAAAGGGTGTCCCAAGTATTTCATAGGTAAGGAGGATACCTTACAATCCAAAAACCGCACCAAGCTGTTGATATTGGGTACTGCCCCCACTGCGACCATCTCAAATTTATCAAGGTTAACCTTAAGCCCTGACACAGCTTCAAAAACTAATAAAAAAGCCTCCATAGATTGAATATGTCCACGTCACAAAAGAGGAGAGTATCATTTGCAAATAAGAGGTGTGAGAGTGAAGTATTACCCACCGAGAAACCGGAAAGAAACCCTCCACCGACAGCACCTTCACCAACTAACCTAATGCCTCTATAATAATGACGAACAGAAGAAGAGATAAAGAATCCCCTTACCTCAAGTCACGTGAATTGCTAAAAAAAAACATCAAGAGTGCCATTAACTAGCACCAAGAGACGAACGGTAGAGATACAATACCGAATGCAGGAAATCCACCTATTACCAAAGCCGCATCTCCCAAGCAAGTATAGAAGGAAATCTCAATTCACATGATCATAGGCCTTTTCCATATCAAGTTTACAAAGAATACCTGGGACTCCCTCCCGCTTCTTATGATCCAAAAATTCATTGGCAATAAGAACCGAGTCCTGAATCTATCCTCAGATAAAAGCATTTTAAGGCTTAGAAATAATGTGATCCAACACCGAGCTAAGCCGATTCGCAAGAACCTTCAAAATGATTTTGTATACTCCACTCACAAGACTTACGGGGTGGAAATCTTCAACTGCTTTAGCCCTATGTTTCTTTGGTATGAGGGAGATGAACGTCACATTAAGGCTTCTCTCGAATTTCTGAAAAGAGTGGAATTCCATAAATACCTGCATAATATCTCCTTTCACAACATCCTAACAAGTTTGAAAGAAACCCATTGAGAAACCATCTGGGCTAGGTGCTTTGGCCTTCGCCATATTACGGATCACCTTATGA
Organism: Carya cathayensis; assembly: GCA_011037825.1. Taxonomy (NCBI): domain Eukaryota; kingdom Viridiplantae; phylum Streptophyta; class Magnoliopsida; order Fagales; family Juglandaceae; genus Carya; species Carya cathayensis. The sequence goes on along the minus strand of QGSO01000168.1, from coordinate 1,695,824 downwards.
ATCTCGTCTTCGTCAAAAGGCCTTTCCAAATGACTTGCACTCTGTGAATCAATAGAATCAAACAACAACCCGTCAAGCTTCGGCCTCAAGCCTGCATATTTTGAAAGGAGGTTCTCATAACACTGCACAATATGGTTTTCTACCTCATCAAGAGATGAGAGCATGTGGGATCCCGAATGTAGTGACTCAATAGTGTTGCTACGTCTACGAGAATTCATCACTTTATGAAATAATTTCGTACATTTATCACCTTCCTTTAACCAAAGGGCCCCGAATTTTTATCGCCACAAAATCTCTTCCATCAATAACACATTCTCCAACTCAGTCACCACCCCCATTTTTCTTACAAAAGGCCTCCTCCGAAAGATCCTCTCGTCACTTCCCTTTCTTCTAACTCCTGTAATTCCTCCATAAGGTTGTTCTTCTGGTTACCTATACTACCAAACACTTCCAGATTCCACTTTTTAATATCTTGCTTCAGAGCCTTTAGCTTACATGCCAAAATGAAACTGGGCATGCCTGTAAACAAATAAGAAGACCACCAAGAACGTACCTTTTTCACAAAACCATCCGCCACTAATCACATATTCTCAAAATTGAAATATCGACGTCTTCCAAGGATAGCTCTGTAGTCCAATACAATAGGATAATGATCCGAGCACACACGAGGCAGCCACTTTTGAGAAAGCATAAGGAAGTACGCCTCCCATGACGAAGAAACAAGGAACCTATCCAATATCGACCATCCCCGACTATTTGACCATGTGAACTCGCCCCCTAGAAGAGGGAGGTCCATGAGATTCAAATTGAAGACAAACTCCAAGAACTCTTCCATGGCTGCCAAGTTATGATGACTCCCGAACGCCCATTAGGGAACCGAACAATATTGAAATCGCCCCCTATACACCACGGCATCTCCCATAAATACATTAGGCCCGCCAATTCTTCCCAAAGGCTCCTTCTATCTCTATCCAAATTTGGGTCATATATGCCTACAAACGCCCACTCCCAACCATCAGTCGTGTTTTTAAAACAACTAGTGACCAAAAAATTCCTAACACAATCATCAACTACTCTTTTATCCCACATTAAAAGGACACCACCGGAAGCCCCCATCGAGGCCAAATAAAACCAACCAGCATACGAACATCCCCACAAACTACATATGATTCTTCTATCCACAACCCTCAACTTGGTTTCTTGAAAACACACCAAATCCACCTTCCATGACCGTAATAAGGATCTTATGTGAAGATGCTTACTACAATCACTCAACCTCGCACATTCCACGATAGGATCTTAGGCTTCATAGTTACAAAGAATGCCCCTCCCTTTGAATCTATCCATTCCGCCCCCCTACTTGCCTTCATAATTAATAGAGCACGATAGTCTTTTGAGTTCCCTTTCTCGTTTTGTGGCCGACTTCGAGCAACTATCTTTAATAGCTATGAGAAGGGCTCTAACATATTCTTCGAAACCTACACAAGAAAACCCAAGAAACGATTGCATTTCTTCCACCTTCCTAAAAACCCAGTCCGAAACATGCACCTCCGAGTTAGGGGGAAGTGTGCCTAATGGAGTAGGATCATCCTCCCCCGAGCATGTAATTCTTTGTCAAACAAAACCAAACACATTTCAGCATGTTCCGGGGTCACCTCCGACACCTCTGGCAAGACCTCCCCGAACTGGCCCCCCACCTCGCACGGGTCCCCCAAACTTACTACCTTTACCGTTGAAGGACCAGTCTCCTTCATAAGCCTGTTCAGGACAGGCTTCCCACCTAGCTGTAGAGCCCAAACGTGTCTACCCACCTCCATCAAAGCCCTTTCAGGGACAGAGACAGCCTTCTGTGAACATAATAAAGTTGCGGCTACCGTCGAGGGTCCATCTACCTCCATCGGTATGTTCTATGTTAGTTCCCTTGAACTAGACGCACCCGCAGTGAGACGGGCCCCTTTGTATGTGATATCCCGTTTTTACGTGTATTTCTATTAAATGAGTATTTTAATTTAATTAAAATATTGGTTCTTTTATTTTAAATTATCGAATTTTAATTGAATTTATTTAGTTGTGAAATTTATTTTGTAGAGCTTTCTTAATATTAATTATTGTTTTGAGTTTAAATTGCTATTTAATTTCTTTTAGTTTGTTTTTGGGTTTAAAATTTTGTTATTATTTTTTACTAGTTATTTATTATATTTTAGCTAGATGTTGTGTTTAAATTATTTTCTTTGTTTTATAGCTTTAAAAGTTGTTTTCGTTGGATAAGTATCTGAACTCTAGAGGTGAGGACTGGAACTCATTTTTTTTTCTCACATTCTCTTTTCCTCTTTTTCCTTTCTCTTTCTTTTCTCTTTTTCTTTCCCTTTTCCCCACTTTTTCCTCCGGTTTCTCCCTCATGCAAAGCTCCTCCTTTATCGCCATTTTCTTCAAGCTGCCCAGAACTGCCCAACGCCGCCAACGTGCATCTCACCACCCACCCAGTTTTCTTCCCCTCCGACCGGTGATCATCCCCATCAAATTTCACCTACATCCGAGCCACCGTTAACCACCACAAACTCCTCCAAGCCACGACATCTTTTCTCTCTAGAGCCGCCGTCGCTCCACCTCCGGCTACCATCTCTTCACCACTTCATGACCGACCTCTTGCCGACCTAAACCACCCATTTCCGGTTCTGATCCGTCGCCAGAGCAGCCTCCACGATCTCACTTTCCATTTTGGGTTTTTTGGCCTTCAACCGCCGTTTTCTCTGCCACCCATAACCAACCCTCACTTCCATTAGCTTCATAAACACCTCTAAGTCATTTCCTATCAATTCCAAGTCTTGGTTCATCCCCATTCAAAAGTGGGTATTTTACAACCCACGGCCACAGTATTTTTACACTGTTACGTTGCTTTTTCTTTGCCTTTTTCAGCTCGTTGATCCTTCGAAAATTATTATATAGCGCTGTAAGTATTTTCCAAACTTCATTTTAGATTTAAATATATTATTACTTTTACAATAAATTACGACTGGTTGGTTATTCAGGACTGAGTCCGAGGAGTCAGCAGTCGGTTGGATTTGAGGACAGAGTTGTTTGTTTGTTGTTGATGTTGAGAATTGTTGGATATTTTTGTGTCAGCATTGCACGGTGTATACATATACATGTGTTGAATATTGAAAACTGGGTTTTCACGAGGTAAATGGATTTGTGGGTGCGTGTGTATCACGACCCCAAGCCGGGATGTGACATTATCTCAATGGAGCTCCTCTGCTCACTCGGGAGTGGATAATACTGAGTGACATCCCCTGGGTTGTCGCTGGACGATGACCGAATCGCACGATACGGTAACGCTGTCGTGTCGACTCCGTGGTTTCTCAGCTAGCGAGGACTAGAGGATGCCTAGTCCTAGTACGCGCTGGGCGTGAGACTGAGTATCGCTCGTTTAGATGTCACATGCGTGGTCTTTACCTGCAGTGTGGCATAGGAGCCAGAGTGTGCGGATGATCCCTAGGGGAGATCATGGTGCATGCATTAAATTGGAACTGGTTTTGGATTTGGATATGGGCCATATTCTGGGAAAATTTTGAGGTTTTATAAGAGGATCTTTGTGAACCATTTTCTGGGAAAATGATGGTTTTCTTGGTTTGGGTCATTATCTGGGATAATAGCAAGAACTTGTTTTAAAGGATTTTATTGTGGGCCAAAGATGGGATTTTTGGCATGCGTGGAAAATTGTGAATTTTGGGACATGTGCATTTGGCATCTTTTCATGTATATTGTTGAGTGTAATATATTTTTATCTTGTATTGTTTGGATTATTACTTACCTGCGGCACCATTTTTGGTACTGTAGATTTTGATGCAAAGGTTAAGGAGGAGGAGGAGGAGGAGGCTGAGCCCGAGGTGGCGGCTCTGCCAGAGTTTTGACTTGGAGTTGTTTTACGTTGGAAATTATCTTTACTTGTTTTTAAGTTATGTAATTTGAATTTGAAACAATGTTGAAACTTGTAATATTTTATTATGTGTGTTTTAAGCATGTTTGTATTTAAACAAAAATTCTGGTGCTTAGTTGTAAGACTTTTATTATCTGCTGCGTGGTTTTATTGTACACATGTTGTATGTACACACACTTGACACTTGGCGATGGGATGCGTGACCCGTGTTGTCATCATCCCGACGCCTCAATTTTCACGTGTTCTTACGTGGGAGTTGGGGGCGTCATATTGTAAGGAAAAGGGACCACTGTGATCTATTGAGATGCCTCCAAAATGGGTTCTGCCACCATCGTCAGGTTCTCCAGGCACTTCACCTGCGCTAGAGACTAGTACCCACCACCCGCAACCGCACCAACTGCGATGAGTTGCTGAGGCTCCTCGCAACGCCTCCAAACTAGCTCATCAGGTTGGTTTGCACCCCCCAACCTAAGAGGCCTGGACCTAAGGGAAGGGCCCTTTCCATTGACAAGCTCGCCCCCCTGAATGGACAAGTACCTGAAGCCAGGATGGGCTCCTTGCACTTTGAACTTCTGCTGGGCCCATCTCCAACTCCAAGCATCAACCCAGAAGTTTGCTTTGCCCCAAGACTAGAAGGACATGTTCGTTTAGATGGCCCAACTGCCAAGCCCAAAGCCCATCTTTAGACCAATCTCCTCCTCAACGCATCGTTTAATAGAATTAAGATTAAACTGCATCCCCTTCATTTGCTTTGGTAGCTCTCTCACTGCACATAACACTACTACACAAGCTTCTCCCTCCTCAAACTTTTCCTCTGGTCACTCTATGTTTTCTAATCACTCTTCTCCTTGCGTGGTTTGTCAAGTTTGTCAGAAACCAGGGCATGCTACCATTGCTTTAACCAGGCATTCTGCCACCATCGTCAGGTTCTCCAGGCACTTCGCCTGCGCTAGAGACTGGTACCCACCACCCGCAGCTGCACCAGCTACGGTGAGTTGCTGAGGCCCCTCGCAACGCCTCCAAACTGGCTCATCAGGTTGGTTTGCACCCCCTAACCCAAGATGTAAGAGCCCGCTAAAATTATCAGTTTTGGATTATTTCCCGACAGCAATCACATCTCTCTTGTCTTTACCCTCATCTGGAATCACGCGTATAGATTATCTTTTCCGTAAATCACGTAATTTGTTCTTCACCGACAACTGTAAAATCATGAACAGTTCTATCCTAAGCGTTGTACCTCGATGGCGTTTTTCCGGATCTTATCCATCGAATTTCAAAGTATTAAATAAGCTTGTTTTTAAAGTAGCACAATTATAATAATTTAATGAGTTCTGAAAATATTATAATTGTGGATATTTATTTAGATTAAATATTTTAATTGTTTTAAGATATTAAGAGGTTTAATTTTACGTTGAAAATTCTTATTTAAATTTAAGTGTTTTATGCACTTTGATTAATTAACGGTACTTTATCATTTTTATATAATGATGAAGAAATATTATTTTTATAAATTTTAGTTTATAAAATAATATTCTACCTTAATTCATCATAGTGTTTTATTTAAAGTGTTTTATTTAAAATAAGACATTTAAGCGTTTTTAATCAGTGTTTTAACTCACTGTTGGTTTATTTGAGGATCCCGAAATGTAGAATTGAAGCGATATACTCTGGCCCTACCTTTTTTCTCTTCACTTTTTCTCTTTTTCTTTTTATTTTCTTTTTTTCTCTCCCTTTCTCTCTCTTTGGCCGACGGATGCGTGAACTCTCCACCATTGCCGTTCGGGTTTGAGCTCCAGCCGGCGCCACCTCCGGCCGCCGGACCCCACCTCCCACTCCGGCCTCTCCCCCTCCCTCCGGCGAGTCCAACCACGCCGGTGGTGTACTAAACCGGCCTCTCCTTCTCTCTCTCTTACCGTTCTCTTCCTTCTTGTCTCATTACCGTCGCCGCCCCTTTGACCGCCCGTTTCTCCGCCGTCCGGTGGAGGTGTCGTACACCGTCCCCGCCATTCTCTTCCTCTCTCACCAAAGTTCATCCCCTCCAATTTTCAGAGCCATCGGACCAGCCGTTAGTCTCCGAGAGCCGCCGGAAGTTGCTGCCCCTGCCCTGTTTTCTCCCCTGTTGCCGATTTCTTTCTCCGCCCAGAACCGCCGCTCGCCGGCGGCGTGGACTACACCACCCACCCAGATTTCTTCCCCTCTCACCGGTGAACATCCCCTCCAAGTTTCACCTCCATCCGAGCCACCGTTAGCCGCCACTCTCGCCTCCAAACAAATGGGTTTTTAAGGTTTTTCACCATTTTGGACCACCATACACGGCCAAATCAGCCACCAAGCACCACCATTGGACTCACCTCATCAAGGGCTTCCTCCCCATGTCTTTCTTTTTCCCAAACTCTCACTTTTTTCATATGGGTTTCTCAAAACACCCGTTCGGTTGCACCACCGTGCGCCGCCGTACACGGCCACCCTGGTGTTTCACCACCACCATCTTGTTCCTCTCATCCTCATGAACCTCTCCAAGAAATTTCATGGCCAACGGAGCTTCGTAGAGCTCACACTCTCCCTCACTCTCCAAGGCCAAAAATGGTTTCAAACGGCCGATCCGCCGCCGTTAGCCACCGTCCGACCACCACCTCACCACCACAGCTCCACCACATGTTCCTTTACCTTTCCCTAGCTTTCCATGAAGTTCTATGGCTTTTCGCTACCTCGCGTCTCCTCCGCTCACCGTTCGGAGTTACTATTCACGGCGTGACGCCGCCGTGCTCCGCCACCTTTGACCACCACGAGGCGACCGTGAGTCTTCCAAGACCACGCCTAGCCTTTCTCAAGCCCAAACTACCACTTTATGTGGTGGACAGACACCGTACCGCCACGTACGCTCCTCCGACGCATGTTCGTGACGAACAACGAGCGACGCACGGGTTATCCCGTCGATGGTATAACCTTCTATCTCTAGTTATTTTACGTTTAAAATAGTTAGTTGGTTGGTTTGTGAATTGTGTAGTTGTATTTGTGGAGTTCGTTGCGTAGTTGTGAAGGGAAGTGTGGTTGTGAAGTGTTGAGTTTGATTGTGTATTTTGTGGACTGTGCTGTGAAGTATAGGCGTGAGATGGATGCCGTAGATGTGATACGGCGGGTTGTGTGAAGAGAATACGCGTGTAGCGTACTCTGTGTAATGCAGCGACGCGCCGCGCGACGTGCGCTGTAATGATGTGTGTCGTAGAAGGAAGGGAGTACGCATGTAGTGTACTCCGTGTTGTATGGCGATGCATCGTGTGATGTGCATCGTGTTGATGAGTGTTGTAGCGAAGGAAGTACGCGTAGTGCGTACTCCGTGTCGCGTAGCGATGCACTGTGAGACGTGTATCGCAGTGATGGGTTTTGTAGTGTGGATGGAAGAGAGTTCACGTGAGTGTACTCTGTATTAAGTCGTGAAACACCGGATGGCGTGTCACGAAGGGTTGGATGGCGTAACAGAGAAGTGTAGAGCATGGTGTAGTGTTGGGAAACTGTATGACAGTGTCCCGAAGCAGTGGTGTTATGGATTATAGTCTGGGGTGACTGGTGTCATCTTGTGGTTGACTATGGCTAAGAGTATATGGATTGAGAAAGGAATTGTTTGTTGGTTATTATTGATAATTTTAATGAACTTGTTTTAGTGCAAAGGCTTTATGAAGTCAAATTATCTCTTCTGGGTATAGTGAAACCTCAAGTTGCCGTGGTGTTGCAAGTGCTCATAATATGACAATTGAGTTCAGAAGTGAAAATCTTAAGGACTTGAGTGTTCCTCTTCCAGCTGTTGTGCAGTTCCTCGTGTTTCGCACTCTATTCTCATAGAACGCGACGATCGAGGTAAGTTAGCCTCTAACTTACTATCAGTTTATTGTGTATGTGTGATGGGTAAGGGAACTACAATTTATGTATGTATGTTATCGTATATGCCATGTCATGATATGTCATTATATGTTCATCTGTTACGTATGATTTAATATCTCATGAATAATTATCTGTTACATAATCTTTTCTGTCATACAATTATGTATGTTATAAGTATGCCATGTTAAGTATGCCATGAAATGTTATGATTAAATCATATGGTGCCATTTACAAGTATACGCCATGTTAGAAAAGTATATGATATTAATTAATATCTCATGCATTAAGAAAGATAAGATATGTTATGTTACGTATAATACGTGGGGCCACAACAACTGTGGAGTACGTATTATATTTTATGTTACTTATAATGCGTGGGGCCACAACAACTGTGGAGTACGTATTATATTTATGTTACTTATAATGCGTGGGGCCACAACAACTGTGGAGTACGTATTATATTTATGTTACTTATAATGCGTGGGGCCACAACAACTGTGGAGTACGTATTATATTTATGTTACTTATAATGCGTGGGGCCACAACAACTGTGGAGTACGTATTATATTTATGTTACTTATAATGCGTGGGGCCACAACAACTGTGGAGTACGTATTATATTTATGTTACTTATAATGCGTGGGGCCACAACAACTGTGGAGTACGTATTATATTTTATGTTACTTATAATGCGTGGGGCCACAACAACTGTGGAGTACGTATTATATTTATGTTACTTATAATGCGTGGGGCCACAACAACTGTGGAGTACGTATTATATTTATGTTACTTATAATGCGTGGGGCCACAACAACTGTGGAGTACGTATTATATTTATGTTACTATAATGCGTGGGGCCACAACAACTGTGGAGTACGTATTATATTTATGTTACTTATAATGCGTGGGGCCACAACAACTGTGGAGTACGTATTATATTTATGTTACTTATAATGCGTGGGGCCACAACAACTGTGGAGTACGTATTATATTTATGTTACTTATAATGCGTGGGGCCACAACAACTGTGGAGTACGTATTATATTTATGTTACTTATAATGCGTGGGGCCACAACAACTGTGGAGTACGTATTATATTTATGTTACTTATAATGCGTGGGGCCACAACAACTGTGGAGTACGTATTATATTTTATGTTACATGAAGTATGGGGCCACAACAACTGTGGAGCATACACTACATGAGACACAGCAATTGTGACATGTAGAATACGTGGGGCCACAACAACTGTGGAGTACGTATTATATTTTATGTTATGTGAATTCATGGGGCCACAACAACTGTGGAGCATGAAGTATGGGGCCACAACAACTGTGGAGCATACACTACATGAGACACAGCAATTGTGACATGTAGAATACGTGGGGCCACAACAACTGTGGAGTACGTATTATGTTTTATGTTACTTGAATACGTGGGGCCACAACAACTGTGGAGTACGTATTAATGCACGTTATTAATCAAGACAATTAAATAAGATTCCAAGTTTATGTTAAGTCAAGTTTCAGATCAAGTTCATGTTATGTTATGCTCACGTACATGTTATGTTCATGTTCATGTTATGTTCCAAGTTCATGTTCACATCATGTTATGTTCACGTTTATGATACGTTCAAGCTCACGTTCATGTTATGTTATGTTCATGTCCATGTTATGTTTCACGTTCATGTTATGTTGATTGTTCATGTTATGTTTTAAGCTTAAGTTCATGCCATGTTAAGTCAAGTTCAGTTCACGCTTAAGTTCTGGTTAAGTCATGCTATATGTCAAGTTATACTATGTTTATGTATGACTATAATTATGCATTTATGCTTTTACTGCCATGCATGCATTTTTAACCTGTGTATAAGTTTTATGTTAACTTACTGAGATTTGTAATCAAATCTCACTGTGGTAGTCCCAACTACCATTCCCCCCGAATGGTAGATCTTGTTACAGGACCCAAGGAGAATTGGAATCTGACCAACTGAATACAGTCGACTAGGCCACGGTGCGATGTTGATGATGGTATAGTATTTAACTTAGGTTAATACTTTACTTTTGGAGTTGTATCTCAAGTATTCTTTTGATCACAACCATTTTAGACTAGTGTGGTGATCACGGCTTTTTAGTATGCCTTTATGTATGAAATATGTTTCAAGTATTTGGGATATTTTTAGTTTGGTGCATAGTATTGCTAAAGAAAAAAATTATCCGCTGCGAATATTGCATAATGCTAGATGCATGTTAGGAACATTGCATCTTATATGTCATGAACGGGGGCAGGTAACCTTGTGTTGCATGTCTCGACGCTTCAAATGTCCGTTCAATCCCAAGCGAAATTTGGGGGCGTCACACAAGAGGCCTGGCCCAAGGGAAGGGCCCTTACCCGTGACAAGCCTGCCCCCCCTAAATGGACCAGTACCTGAAGCCAGGATGGGCTCCTTGCACTTTGAACTTCTGCTGGGCCCATCTCCAGCTCCAAGGATCAACCCAGAAGTCTGCTTTGCTGCAAGATTAGAAGGACCTATTCCTTTAGATGGCCCAACTGCCAAGCCCAAGCCCATCTTTAGACCCATCTCCTCAACGCATCATTTAATAGAATTGAGATTAAACTGCATCCCCCTCATTTGCTTTGGTAGCTCTCTCACTGCACATAACACTACTACACAAGCCTCTCCCTCCTCAAACTTTTCCTCTGGTCACTCTATGTTTTCTAATCACTCTTCTCCTTGCATGGTTTGTCAAGTTTGTCAGAAACCAGGGCATGCTACCATTACTTGCTTCCATTGCTTTAATCAAGCTTACCAAGCTCCTCCACCCTCATCTTTGTCTGCAAACTTCACTGCTATGTCTCTTGTTCCTTCCCTTAGAGCATGGTTCCCTGAAACTATTGCAACAAGTCATTTTACCTCTAATTTTTCTAACCTCAATTTAGACGCTGTAGCTTATCAGGGCCTTGACCAGGTTAGCATTGGAGATGGATCAACTTTGCCTATACAACACGTCGGCTCTCCCCAATTGCACTCTCCCTTTGGCAATTTTCTTCTCCATCAACTCCTTCATGTTCTATTTATTACTCACAACTTACTTTCAGTTCACCAATTTTGTATTGATAACTCTGTATATTTTGAGTTTCATTATAATTTCTTTTTTTGAAGGATTCGCAAACCTGGGTAGCACTTCTTCAAGACCATGTTAGGAATAGCCTCTAAGTCTTGCCTAGGAGAGTAACCGGTCCAATGTAGTCCAGTTTTGGATAAAATTTGGGACCGAACTAGTATGAACCAGTTTTGTATTTTCAAGAACAAATTTCACAACCGTTACCCCCTAAACTGGTTCTTCCGATTTTACAAGTTCCAGTCTAGTTTGGTTTAGTTTTATGGTTTTAATATACTATATTATATATTATGTAATATAATATATTATAATATATAATACTATAATGATAATATATTGTAGTATATTATAATATATATTATAATTGTATTATAGACTATAGTGATATATTATAGTATATTATAATATATAATGATATAGTAATAGGATAACTATTAATATGTACTATTATAATATTAATATAACTATTAATATAGTAAACTATAGTGATATAAGATTTTAAAATTTAATATTATATTAATTAGTAGTTTATCATATAATACAAAACTATTTTATATATAATTATATATTATATATAATATATACAATATAAAAAACTAAAATATATATATATGAACCGGTTCGGTCCGGCTTGGTTTTAGAAAAAGAAAAATCAGAACCGGATCAATTTTGATTGGTTTTAAGAAAAATAAAACCGGTACCAGACCAAATCAAACCCACCGATCCAATCCACCTGTTCACCGATTGTTTTTTTTCCACCCCTAGCCTTGCCAACTGATGTCTCAGCATCATCCTCTTCTTCTATTTCGTCTCCTCAAGCTTGTCTCAATGAGAGAACTACTTCTAAAATTTGGCACTCCCGTCTCGGTCACACATCATCTCGTACCACTTCTTTTACAATCAAACAGTTTAATCTGCCTACAACAACCAGTCCCATTGACTCCCAGCCATGTACTACCTATCCTCAAGCAAAAATACATGCTTTACCACATCCTCCATCACCCTCTGGGCCTCTAGATCTTTGTCACATTTCTTGCTTTTATTTTTGGATGTATGGGGACTGACGCTTGTGCCCTCCTCTACTGGTTGTAAGTTTTATCTAAGTATAGTTGATGATTTCTTTAAGTACATTTGGCTCTTTCCCCTTCAATTCAAATATGATGTTTCCACAATTGTTTTAGCATTTCTCAATTATGTTGCTACATCTTTCACTTCTAAAATTAATTTCGGCCACTAAAACAAATCTTTCAATCACATGGTATCACACACTGGTTCTCTTGTTCATACTCTCATAAGCAAAATGACACTGTTAAAAGACGTCACCGTCATATAGTTGAGACTAGGTTATCATTACTAGCCCATGCCTCTGTCTCGCAAATATACTGGGCTGAATCCTTTCAAACGGTTGTTTATTTAATCAACTGTCTCTCAACTCATATTCTAAACAATGCTTCTCCCTTTCAGACCCTTTTTAATAAATCTCCTGATTACAAATTTTTACGAGCCTTTGGCTATCTTTGTTGGCCTAATCTAAGGCCCTTTAATAGACACAAAATGGACCTTAGATCCAAACCATGTGTCTTTATGGGCTCCAACCCTGATCATAAAGGATATATGTGTCTTCATGTCACCACAGGCCGTGTCTATATCAGTTAGGATGTCCAATTTCACGAAACAACATTTCCGTTTGCCTCCGTTTCTTCAAATTCCTCTCTTAATCTGACCTCATGAACCGAGTTTGTATTTCTCTTATGTGTCCAAACTCACCCCCTCAGACCAGGCCCACTCCTTCCTCAGACTCAACCATTCAGCCCAACCCCCTTACTCCAACCCATAATGCATCTCACAGAATGTCCCTTGCTCAGCCTGCTAGGTCAACTTCTTCATCTTCCAAAATTGTTCTCTCCCTTACGCCGCTCGCATCTCCTTTATTTTCTTCCTCATCCCCACTTCCTTCACCCCAACCCCACCACTCCATAGTCACACGCTCGAAAAACAATTTTCATTGTCCCCTCCAACATACTGATGGCACAATCACCTGGCCTCCTCCAAAATCATCCTTGCATCTCACTGTCACTGAATCTCTTTCTGTTCCTGAAGAGCTCTCTTCCTTCACCGAGGCTTCTAAGCATCATCAATGGCGTGAAGCCATGTCCTCCGAATTTCAAGCTATTCTTTCAAACCACACATGGGATTTGGTTCCGTTTTCTTCCTCCTTCAATGTTCTCTGCTCCAAGTGGGTGTTGAAAACCAAACATTGGCCCAATGGAACTCTTGAGCGTCGCAAGGCACGCCTTGTGGCCAAGGGGTTCCGTCAACAACCCGATGTTGATTTCTCTTAAACATATAGTCCAGTGGTCAAGCTAGTTACGATTCGTGTTCTTCTCTCCATTGCCGTGACATCCGGATGGCTCCTACATCAGTTGGATGTCTAGAATGTCTTCCTTCATGGCGATCTGGAAGAAGATATCTTCATGTGACAGCCATCGGGGTTTGTTAATCCTGATTTTCCACATCACATTTATAAGTTGTAAAAATCTCTCTATGGTCTTAAACAAGCCCCTAGGGCTTGGTTCTCTAAGCTTAGTAATAAACTCCTGTCATTAGGCTTCCTTGGTTCCAAGTTAGATTCATCTTTGTTTACTTTTTCAAATGCTAGTGATTCAATTTATGTGCTAATTTACATGGATGATATTATTGTGACTAGCTCCAATAGTGATCTTATTTCTAAGTTTATTTCAACATTACGTATCTCGTTTCCAATTAAGGATTTAGAGTCTTTGCATTATTCTTTAGGTATTGAAATTACTAGAACATCTCATGGTCTATTTATGTCCCAGTCCAAGTATATTTCTAACCTCCTTACCAAAACTAATATGGACAACTCCAAGCATGTGTCCACTCCTATGTCATCCTCTTTGAAACTCACAACCATTGATGGATCTTCCTTTGAGGATCCTCAGTTATACCGTAGCATTGTAGGAAGCTTGCAGTACCTAGCCTTCACACACCCTGGCATCTCATTTGCAGTAAATAGAGTTTGTCAATATATGCATTGCCCTCGTCTTCCTCACTGGCAAGCTGTTAAACGCATTATGCATTACTTACATCTCACCTCACACTTTGGTCTTCATTTTTCTAACAAATATTCTTTTGATATGTCTATCTTCTCTGATGCTAACTGGGCTAGATGCCCTAGTGATCGCAAACCCACCGGAGGATACTATGTGTATTTTGGGTCTCATCTTGTTTCCTAGGGTTTCAAAAAGCAACCCACCATTGCACGTTCATGAACCAAAGCAAAGTACAAGTCTGTTGCTAATACTACCTATGAGATTCTGTGGCTTCAATCTCTTCTTAGTGAGCTGGGTATCTTTCTTCCCGAACCACCCACTCTCTGGTGTGACAACCTCGGGGCTACCTATCTGGTTCTACACTCTCGCACGAAGCATGTTGCCCTTGATTATCACTTTGTGCGAGATCGAGTCACTGCTAAGACGCTTAAGGTATCGTTTGTTTCAAGCAAAGACCAACTTTCCGATATCTTTACAAAGCCGCTATCTACGGCCCGATTCAACTTTCTTCGATCAAGCCTCACAATCTCTCCAGTGCCGCTTGAATCAAGGGGGGCTATTGAGGCAAGCATTTCACCAAGCCTGTTAGAGGATGGCTCAACAGAAAAAGATTCTTATGCAGCAGGCATACACCACACACGAGCATAAATCATTCCAAAAGATTCCTCCATAACATAATGTTGTATTTGTTCATTTTTGATGTTCTATTCTCTCTCTCTCTCTTAAAGCCTCATACGTGTATATAAATAGCAGTAAACAGAGGCTATTGCATTGTATTGGGAAATATTCACATAAAAAGGAATTGTCTGAGTCTAGAGTATTCTCTATGACATTTTGTCAAACATCATCTTTGCACTTGTAGGTTGAGACTCTGTTAATTTCTTTACAACAGAGGAGCAGATATGAAGTACTTTCTCAATGGATATATTATGTAATGAGTATAATGGTAATATCCATTTAGCTCCTTGGTTTTATTAGGGTTTTGGGAAAAGAGTGTCCGAGAGGTCGGGGGTTATCTCGCCTGGGAGAGAAGGGGGCGTTTTGGCTATTATGTGAGAATGAGGGGGCATTGTTAGAATTCTTGAAAAAAAATTGAAATATATTTCAATATTCAAATAATTGCATGACCAAGGCGCAATCCATGTGTAGCCTGGATAGATTATTAGAGTAACATGGCTTATTTAAATAGATTATTAGTTATTTACTAAGGGATTAAATATTTTTAAATTAAAAACATAAAGATCACTCTGTTCAAAAGATAAATTATAAATAAAAAATATTACATTTATGAATAATTCTACAAATCGTTCACGTGACGTAATTTGATTTGTATATTTTATTGTTAGGATAATACTACTATACCTCATAATTTATATCACTCACTTTGCACCTTGACATAGTATCACAATGTGCAATGTGGTGTCATGTGGCTTATTTAAAAAATAAAATAAATATATATTCAAAACAAAATAGCTCCCGAAAACATAAACAAAATAAGAAGACCAAAACTATAGATTCCTTTTACTATTTCATGTTTGCATTTTAATTTTTTAATAAACCACTTGGCCACATTATGACACTTCATCATGGAAGCATAATGAATGATATAGAGTTTTGCTGCATACAGTTATTTTTATATATATCTTATGCATTCTACTGATATGATTAGTCAAAACAGTTATTTTAAATTTAAAAAAATAACACAACTAGTCACAACATAGGAGTACGGAATGAGTATGTAAAAATATGTTTATAAAAATAATCTTACAAATTAATATACTTTAATGTATTATGTTAAATTATAAAATTATTTTTATTATAGAATAAATATTACCTATCATATAAAATTATATTAAAATTTTATAAATTTAAAATTGGTTAACAAGTGTCACACTTCCCATTGAGTAAACTAGAAGCAGGAGTTTGGTATATGGTCTGGTAGGGCCTATAGAGACATGTATTGCATAATGAGAATGTTAAAAGACAAAAGTGCCACAGTAATCAACCCATGCTTACATCATTAATTCGCATAATCTCACATGATTCCAGCATGTCTTGGAGCATTCATGTTTGGCACTTTTTATCTTTTCCAAATTCAATAAAATTATTCGCGCCGCCGATATTATTGTTTATAAATAATGAGTAATGCTATATATAGTTGTAAAGTGAGTAAGTATAGTATAATTATTTTGAAAGAGAGAAATTTATTATTAAAAAATTATTTTTTTCATATAACTTTTATATTTATTTACTTTTAAAAAAAATAATTATATGACGTTTGCATACTCACAACTGTAACTATCTTTTTTCATAAACAACACATGTGCATGCAGGCAACATGGGTGTGACTGTGGTCCATTTATTCAAACTTAGTGGGATAGAGATATTTGGGACAATATTAGATATTCCCTGGTTCACATTTCGTGTTTATACAAGCAAGTATTTGAAAAGAAAAACGAGAAAAATGAGAGAGAAGTGAGTTCTTTAAAAATTAAAAAAAATAGAGTGAACCATTATTAGAAATGAGAATAAAACCTCGTTGGGTATGAGAATTGATAAGATAATTTAGGTTTGTTTAGTAAGAATGGTAATACTACTCTTCATAACAAAAAAATTCAACATATCACATTTAATTAGGTGACGCATCTATATTAGAATATTACTAATTAGTCCCTCAAATATTTTATTTAAGATTACTCTTATTGTATTTATGTATTTTTTGAACACTTAAAAAAAACACATAAAAATCAAATTGAACTAATTTTAGAGTGGCTAATTGAGGGGCTGAGCAGCCGCCCTTCATCCTATTTTAAAAATTTTATTCAAGAAAAATAATTCATACTATAAGAGATAAAATATAACAGGTCTATAGCATTTCTTAAGTCCAGCCCAATGGGGGGACTCTTCAAGAGTAAAGAATAAGAAGATGAGGAAGAGGAGATAAATGGTTAAGAGAGTGTATATTATCAAGAGATAAAATGGGTAATATGACATAAAAAAAAAATGTGATGGGACAAAAGAATGGGCAAGAGATAAAAGGGACGGATACAGACGACTTCAAGGATATTTAGCCAGACTATTCGAAAAAAGCTTCTTCAACATCACGAAATGAGTTCCAGTGACGATATTTCCACAAGAAGACAAACTTTCGAGATCTATTGTATAGTGAGAATGAGAGACCATGAAAGACTATACAACAAGCTTATTATAGTGGATCATTCTCTCCTTGAACCCTGCGGATGTAAGTCTAGTGCCGACCAATCTAAATTTGTATGTCTCTCTCTTTTTATTTTTTATGCATTTATTTACTATTCACTACAATTGATCAACACATGAATACCTTAGAGTCGCACTGGACCATTGCTAGGAGTTTCACACAATACCGATTAAGGCTCGAACTACCTTGTTGAATCTAAAGTTTCAAGTTTTGTGTAATTATATATTTACACATGGATTTTGATGATAACAAATGAATTCAAAGAATGAAGGAATCTCAAGCTCAAGTTGTCCACACAATGGAGTCAAGCACATCAAGGAACCAAGCATGAGCAAGAAGGGAACAAGTTCACATTAAAGTCATAGAGTAATGTTGTAAATCTCTTCAAAATTCGAAATTAGGATTAAGGCTCAAAAATTAATATTTTATCATAAAGCATTAAAATACATTTTCCACATGTGCATGAATATTTTGAAAATTAAATTTGAATATTTTGAAAGATAATTGATTGTCATATTTCACATGTGCATGACATGATTAAAGGTTTGAATTTTGAAAATATTAAAGATGATTGATTGTCATCTTTCACATGTGCATGTTTTATTTGAATATTTTCAAAAGTGATTGATGCTTTTCTTGACTTATGCAAAAGGAAGATGCCTTTGTTTGAAAATTTTGAAAAGTAAAGTGTGCTCCTTTTGTCATATGCAAAAAGTAAAAGATTAGGTTTGAATTTTTTGAAAAGTAAAGTGTGCTCATTTTGTCACATGCAAAAAGTAAAAAGATTAGGTTTGAAATTTTTGAAAAATGAATGATGATGTCTTTGACATGTGAATCTTTTTAAATTTGAATATGAAGTCTCATATGCCTATAAATAGATCATTTGAGAGCTTCACATTCACAACACCAAGAGCATACAACTCTCATTCAAAGCTTTCATTCTCTCTTCTCTAAGCATTGAGCCTTAATCCTTTTTCATTTTGAGAGATATAGGTTGTGCTGTATTGTTCTTATTTCACTCATTGAGGAGTGTTTTCTGATATTCTACCCACTATCAATTCTTGTATCAGTAAAAGGGTGTGTACAACCCTTGTGCGTGTAGAAAGTGTTCTACACAGGGAATCGTTGAATCACCACGTGTAAGGTGATTGCAAGTGTAGAGGGTGTTCTACACGGATCCTTTGTAGCGGTGTTGTTCAAAGGTGTAATAGGTTTCTATCTCCACCTGAAGGAGATTGAATAGTGAATTCGGGGATTCTTAAGGGGTAGGTTGAGGCGAGGACGTAGGCAGTGGGGCCGAACCTCGTTAACATACTGAGTTTACTTCTCTCTTACCCTTACTCTTTATATTTATTGGTGTTTCATATTTTGTTTATATTTTATATTGTATATTTGATTTATAATTGTTATTTTTTTAAATACAACTCAATTCACCCCCCTCCTTATGTTAGTCATCTGGGCAACATACCTCAACAAGACCAAAAATGAATCTCTCGCTCATTCCGGCCCATTGTACCATTTTTAGAGGTTAACACATACTATATATAAATTTCGTGCATATTCTTTAAGGAAATAAGATTAATAGTTTTTTTTTTAATTATTATTATTATTTTTCTAAATGGCTTAAGCGAAATTTGCACGCGCCCCTCCCCAAGCTGGAGCCGGTACCAAACGAAACCAGGTTGGGTTAAGTTTTGAAAACCGGAAGAGTTTAGGACCGTTAGAAACTGGGCTAAGTAGGTGGTACACCAACAGTCAAATACGCGACAAAAGCTCCAGCTTGTACAGTTCCCCCAAACACCATCCCACGTTAAACGTCACAATAATATATTCATTCCATAATGCTAAATTATATTAAATCATACTTTCCCCCAACCCCTTCACATCTATCAAAAGTAAAAATAAACACCCAGTTGGAACTCAGGAATGTGAAAATCACGAAAGGAATCGCCAACATTATCAGATATATAGACACTCACCTTCACTACCCACCGCCACCCATCTCTCTTTCTCTAGACATCTCTCCTCCGCCCAACATCATCATCTCTCCTCTTCTTCCGTCCTCTCTCTCTCTTCCTCTGTCGGACACACTTTTGTCCACTTGATTCGAAGATCAACCAGCAGCCCCTAAAAGGATACTGGTGCTTTTCGCAATCTTTCATCTCATTCATGGCTGTTTTAGCATATCTGGTGCTTTTTTTGGCCCTCACTGGTCATTCAAGTAAGCCCCCTCCTCCTTTTGTATTTTTTTTTGCTTCTTCTTCAACCTTAGATGTAAAGGTTTTGGATCAGTATGAGTAATGGTTACTGGGATGGGTTCGCTTCCTGTTTTTTGTTGCTTTTACCCCGTTTTTCTCTCTGTATTTCCTCATGGAGCGAAATGGAGACAGTTTTTTTCCCCTTCGATCTCTAGGAGCGTGTTATTTCTTTTGTATTTCTAAATGACACACATTTTTCTCTACACATATGGCCAAGATTTGAGCTGGAGATCAGTGTCTCTGTGTATATATATATTATATATATTTTATCAATTTCTGGACCAGTTTTTCCAGATTCCGTTCTGGAAAGCTGTATTGTAAACTAACTGATCTTTTTTTTCTGTTCTTTTCTCTCTCTTATATATTGATGTGCACGCTCTCCTGTAGGTGCTACTTATTGCATGTGCAGAGATGGGATGAATCAACAAGACCTTCAAAAGGCGTTGGATTATGCTTGTGGAGCTGGAGCTGACTGTACTCCGATCCTTCAAAACGGTGGCTGTTATCAACCTAACACCGTAAAGAATCACTGCGACTGGGCTGTGAACAGCTATTTCCAAAAGAAGAGTCAAGCTCAAGGGAGCTGTGATTTCTCAGGCACCGCCACCACTTCTTTGACTGCCCCAAGTAAGTCTCCTCGTGCACCCCCCACATTCGCAATCCTTTGTTTGATGAAAATTTTTACTAATTCTGGATCCTTATTTCTTTTTTTGGGTGATTCACAGCTGGAGCGTCTTCTACCTGTGTTTTTCCTTCAAGCTCCAGGTATGGTTCTTAGTCCTTTACCTCGAGTCTAGAATCTATCTACTTTATGTGTTGGATCATTTCCTCATAGGAGGAATACTTTTTAGCTATTTCCTATAAATGAAAATTTTTCGCATTGTTTGTGGCTGAAAAATCTGATTTAAAGCTTGGATTCCCTTACTTTCCTTTTCTTTTCCATGTAGGGGACCTCCTTCCCATTACCATTTTTTTCCTCCATTATTGTAGGTGTAGGCTCTTCGTACTGACAAACTCTGCTTTCAAGGAATCTGATACCCTGCTCTCTGTTCTGTGATTTTTTCTTTGTTAGAATATAATTAAAAAAAAAAAAAATAACTTTCCTTAATAGATTCTTCAAAGTTTTGGAATTGTTATCTGAGTGAGGAATTGAATTCGAATCCTACTCTGTTCTTTTTTATTGGGGCTGTTTACAATTACAGATATCTAGTTGGTTGTTCTGAACTGGGTTTTGCTTCTATAAGCAGTGGCTGCTAGTATTATGCTAATATTCTCGTTGCTCTCTTCTATGAATCAGCCAAGCAGGAACAAGCACTACAACGACGCCATCAACAACTCCGACAACCACAAGTCCAATTACAAGCACGACGCCCACAACCACAACTCCCTCGACCACCACACCCACAACTACTACGACCACAGGCACCACCCCTCCCACAGTCTACGGCGCAGGAATCAGCCCCACAGGGAGTGGCACCACCAGCTACAATGACAGTGAAGCCGTGCCTCTCAACAGAGGCATTACCCTTTTCTTCTTCTCCCTTGCACTGACGTTCTGCTCAGTAGTGCTGGGGGGCTGGAGGTGAGAAAAAGAAGTGTCACGGGAGGTCATGATCTGTGGATTAGAAATGTCCACTACTGCAGTCGAGATGGATGATGAAGTGGGTCCTCTCCTATGTCAAAAAGGCTAAGGGTATTTGATTCCTTTTTCTGCTGTTGAGGGTAGAAGTGTAGAACCTGATCTCTTCTTTTTAGTTTTGTCCCTTTTGTATCTAGAAAGTAGTAGTATTTTAAAAATAAAAATTATTGGAGCTTTATTTTACCCCCGGGGGCCTTTGGATCTACCTAGTTAATTTCTCTCTAGCATATTGAATGACTGTGCATGTTAATTAATTTGAGTAATGCAAGTTACAGTCTTTATTATTAAAAAAATATTTTTAAATTTTTTTTTTTAAATATACTAGAGTTGCCCATCCACCGTTTGTTTAATAAAATTTAAATCATCTCATATCATCTCAATTGATTATTACAATTTTTTCAAATTTTCATACAAAATATAATAAACAATTCAATTTTTTCAAATTCTAAAACAAAAGTAATTATAAAATATATATATACTAGAGTTGCCCACTAAGGCCCCATTTGTTTAACAAAATCAAATTTATCTCATATCATCTCAATTTATTATTATAACTTTTTCAAATCTCTATATAAAATAAACAATGCAATTTTTTTAAATTTTAAAATAAAATTAATATTTAAAAATTATATTATATAATAATATTTTATTTATTAATATTTAAAACATCTCACCTAAACTGAAATTTCCGTTTAAATTATATTTGATTTCAATATTTGATTCATGAAATAAATAAAGAAATACATAAGAAACGAAGTAGAAAGAATATTTAGATTCTATATTTGTTGTCAAGTTAGTAAGTTGAGATGAGTTGAATTTTTTATAAATAATAATGAGTTAAGATGATAAAGTAAGTTTTATGAAGTCTACTCAAGATGAGTTTAAGATGTATTCAAATATTAAGAGAAATTTATATATATTTATAAGAAGTTAAAAAATATTATGAATTTTGCATGTAAATAAGTGTTAAGTTAAAAAAAAAATTATAAATTTTACGTATAAAAAAGTTTTAAATTAAAATAAATTTAATAATTTAAGAATTAAATATTTAAAATACTCAGCTTAAAATTGAAGTTTCGAACTGCCGGAGGGTCACGTACGGTACACAAAATATTTGGCAATTGGCGTGTCGTTGGTTGTAGTAGGGTAGGGGCTGGAAAAGAGATCTGCCAACTGATGCCGTCCCATTCATTTTGATGTAAATATTTAGTTGTTAGACAAGTGTGAGGCCCATCCCATAATAATTGAGTCTTGACATTGCACGCCCATCCAATAAATCTTTGGATGCTTGAGAGCAACCTTTGACCACCAACGCATATGGTTGGTTACGTTCTAGAAATATGTGAAAAAAAATGTGCAAGAAAGTGTGAGATTTACGTGTAAAGATTAACAAAAAAGTAAAACTTTATAAATTAGTGCAGTAGATGTAATAGGTTATATTTTTTTCTACAGTAAAATTAATTTTATAGCCTGAGACAATACTTTAACAAAAGATATATTTGTGAACTAAAGAAATTCTAAATCCTCGCAAATAACAAATATTTAAAAAGAAGTGCTACAATCATGAACAAATCTCACAAAAATACATTTATAGACTAACCTAATTTGATATCTAACGCATTGTTAACGATATGTTTCGTACACTTTTGAATTGGGCTCTCAGTGGTCAGGGTTTTTTACTTACGGGGCTTGCAACAAGGAAAAGAGAATCGGGAAGAGTGGCCCTGTGATGACCCAGATAGCGTCCGATGCCTAAGTCAGTAATGGTTTACTAAAAAGTAAGAGAAGTCAAAGTAAATGTAAAATTTTAGCAGGGAGATTCGATTAAAGAGAAAGCTAATCCATTTACTTAAAAGGTTGAGGGACCTTATATATCCAGCCTAGGGGATCAGATGGCCATACCCTGCAGCCTGGAGGAGAGGGAAATCCTCTCGGAGCTCCTTCCACCATACAATCTTTAATGCGGCTTGGTCCTTCGAGATCATCAATTAACGTGACGTGATTGTCTGGTGAACTCATTTAATGCAACATGATCTTCTGGTGCTACTTCAACTCCGGTCCCTTCTTCTTGGCGTGTTTCCTTCTCCTTCCTCATGCTTGGCTTTCCGTGCTTCCCCTATAACGTCCCATCTTGACCTAGATAGTTGTACTCGATTTACATGAGTTATGGGTTCTTCCCAAACTGTTGAGAGGAGATGGGATTCTGCAGGTTTGGGTCAGGCTCTCTGGAATATGGGGAGCCTGTCTGATGTTGGGTTTGGACTGACACCTGGTGAAAATACCCCCCAAAACATATCATATGAATATCATGTCAGTTTATGAATTTATTTTTATAAGATCTATTAGTGTTTAAAATATTTCTCATGTTAAATTCTAAAATGCTATGATATTTTAACATCTGGAATTATGGTTATGATTATAGCATTTCTCAACAACCATACATATATATGTATGTATGTATGTATGTATGAATGAATGTATGCTATTTGAGGATAGCAAAACCTCCACAACATTAGAGAAAGAAACAGACTAATTTTTAGTCAACCTTTTATGATTATCCAATTAACTCATTCTAACGTAAGGCTGAATCTATGGCCTCAAACCAAGAAAATTCAACACAGTTAAAAAGAACTCAACTAGTTAGGCTTACAACAATATGCACAAGCAACAACAATTCGACAATGATCAAATTGATGTTCAACAAACCCTAATACCTTTTCCATATTGGGCTATTTGCAAAAGCATTAATGACACATTATTTTGCAAATAATTTGGAAGAATATGAGAAAAAATAAAGGATTTATAGTTGGTTTGGTTATACAAAAATCAAATTATCTCATCTCATGTAATTATTACAATTTTCTCAAACTCTCACATAAAATATAATAAACAATCTAATTTTTTCAAATTTTAAAACAAAAATTATATTAAAAAATTATATTCTAACAATATTTTATTCAATTTTCATCTTCTATCTCATTTCATCTCATCTCATCTGTGTAACCAAACGAGACTTTAAAAGTTGAATAGTTATGAGTGTTGAATTTAAGAGCCTGTTTTGGATTACGGCAAGTAGGGGTGGGTAGCAGGGCGTGGGGCCCTATTGCCGCAACCTGCCTACATTTGGGGCATCCAGCAAAGGCTAGTGACGGAGGGGGCTCAACCCCATTCCAATTTTCCCTTGCCCCACTTCACATATATATATATATATATAATATTATTTATATAAAAAAAACCCTAGGCTTAAAACGGCATCGTTTTGTCATAAACAAAATGACATTGTTTTGTATAGGGGTTAAGAAATCCCCCTCCCCCGCGACCCCCATTTCTTAAGACTCTCTCTCTCAAACTCAAACTCAACCTCTCATCTTCGTTGTCATCATCCGTCTGCTTTGTTGTGCCAAAGGTAAGAATTGAACATTACCGATTATTTTTCTCCCATTTAATTTTGTTGAGTTTTGGATGGAGATTGGAGGAAAGATGGGATTGAATCGAAGGTGTAGGCTGGGATTGTGAATTGTGATTGTACATGTATTTGAATCTTGATTGTTGAATCGTTGACTGTGTGTCAGACTCACTAGGTTTCCACCGATTCTTTGATGGAAGTTTTTGTAGGGTATTGAATTGAGAATCCTAAATTAGTTTAGGATCCCAATCCGAATCAATTGAAACCCTAAATTGATTTAGAGGTTTCAATGATTTAGGAGTTTCAATCATTGAAATAAAGATGTCATTAGCCTTTCATTGAAAAAAAGAGAGAAAGAAATCCACAATGCTATCTACATGTCTTCCCTAAAAAGTCACCCTTGTCCATATTGTTCAGCTTGTTGATTTTATCCAATTTCAATTCTTGTTTCTCAAGTAAAAATTACAATATTAAAAGCTGAAAAACTTTTGCCTTGTCTATATTAAAATATTGTTCAATTTAACATGAAAAATTGAAAATCGCCCATGAAAGTTCTTGGCTTGTCTCTGACTCTATATTGTCGCTATGTATCATGTGGGTTTCAACTTTCACGTTAGATGTCTTGTTTTGCTTTCATGTTAGATGTATTGTGTTGCTTAATTTTTTTATTTTTGATTGTGTTGGGGAATCAGGAATGTATTATCCAAGGGATATATTAGTGATAGCTCTCATACCCCTACCAGTACCCCAACACCTAATCCATGCCCACGAGTCCTACTCCTACCACTATGGAGAGTACACCTTGCCCCGCCCCCAAGCCCACACAGAGCAAGAAATCTGTTTCCATAATTTGATCTCACTTTACCAAACTAGAGCATGATGACCCCAATAACCTCCGAACAAAGTGTAATTATTGTGAAAAAATATATGAATGTCATTATAGGAAACATGATACATCCCAGTTAAAGGTCCAATTAGAGGAATAATGCAAGAAGAATCCAATATTAAGATCCTTACAGGAGAAAAATCAATATATACTAGAGATTGGACTAAAAAAAATGACGGATTGGAGTAGTGTGGGTTCAATATTGAAGGGGTTTACGAAATATAATCTCGATGAGTATAGAAGGAAGTTAACTAGTATGATTATCATAGATGGGTTACATTTTCAGTTTGTAGAGGAGAGACGGTTCCAGGAACTTGTCCATGAATTAGAACCTAAATTTAATATTCATTCTCGCCACACTGTGGCAAATAATATTAAAAAAATGTACAGAAAAGAAAGAGATTTGTTTAAAGGCCAATTGGCAGGTATGGTAGTTTGCCTTACTGCCGATACTTGGACATCCGTACAAAATTATAATTACATGTTTTGGCTATGCATTTCATTGATTCTGATTGGACACTTCACAAAATATACTTAAATTTTATCAAATAACAGATTATAAGGGTGGGATGATTAGGAAGACCTTGGAGGCCGGAATAAAGGAGTGTGAGTTGGCATGAGTTTTGACAATTTCAATTAATAATGTCTTGTATAATGATGTAACCTTGGGATATCTGAATACTAATCTTAGAGAAGCAATTAATACAGTTTTGAGTGGTAACTGTTTGCATGTTAGATGTGTTGCACATATTTTGAATTTAATTATGACTGATGGGTTAAAAGATGTTGATGATTTGGTTGCATGAGTCAGAATGACTGTGAAATTTATGAGATCTTCTCCTACAAGATTGGAGAAATTCAAGGTTGCTGCAAAAAAATGTGTGTATAACATCTAAGAATAGTCTTTGTACTGATGTTCCTACAAGATGGAACTTTCTTGATGTTGGAGATGGCCGAAGAATATAAGACAACCTTTCAATTATTGGGTGATGAAAACATTCAATATATCAAATACTTTGATAAGTATGGAGGATTAGGAAAGCCTAATGATGATGATTGAGATGTTGTTTTTATTTTTATTGATTTTTTAAGCCTTTTCTACGAGGCCATATGGGCCCCATACGGTGTGGGGTAGCATGGGCCTACTAGGCAGGATGCGGGGCGGATTCTCAATCTGCCCCGCCTCATGTCCACTTCAAATATGGACTACATTCCACTAGGTTTAAAGATTATTTCTAGGTCCAAAAACATTGTTTTTAGGTCTAAAAGTGATCAAAAATATATTTTAGATCTAAATTATAATTTAAATTTGTAACTATAATTTAAAAATTATGTAGTTTTTAAATTTACTAATGCATATTTTGTGAAAATTGTAGTTTTTAAACTATGCACTTTTTAAATTTGCTAGTGCATACTTTGTGAACAAGTCTAACAAATTGTAATATATTTATATATACACAATTTGTAAAATATAAATATATTTATGTTTATATATATAATATATATAAGCAGGGGTGGGGGCGGGGAGGACCCAGGGGGATTAGATGTTGGGCAGGGTGGGGTTGCTCGTCCTACCATGCGAGGAAGGGGCAGCGGGGTGCGGGGCCTCGCTGCCCACCCTTACGAGATCATATTGAAATTATCTAGTTCTTTGTACCATACATCGCATGAGTTTTGTCAACAAATATGTAGGGTGAAAGAAGAATTAAACGAATTAGTCAACATTTTGAGTTCATCAGTATTAATTTCTACATTAATTGCTGTAACAATACATGAGACGAATCAAACAACGTCTACCTCCACTGTAGTATGACTTCATGTTAAATGATCCATCATTGCCAATTTGCCATTTGCCATAGCCCATAAGTTTGTTCAATTTGACAATTTGTAATTTGTATACCATTAGTTGATTTTTTGTTTTTATATAATTTATTGTATTGTACAATATGAATATGTGCAGCTCAAGCCTCAAATATCAATGAGTTAATCCTAATCCCACTATCTCATCTTGATCCCCATCTCATCATTGGTTAGTCAAATTTTAGTTTTTAATTTTTTCATTTCTAATATATGTTTGTAATTTTAATTCTCGTTTCTTGTTTATAATTCTAATTTGTTTTCCTATTAAATTGTTAATGTTGTTTCAGATTTTATGATCTCACATAGTCACACTCACATCCATAGCATGTAGCACTAATAACATGTCTTTCCACCCTTGACTTCTCGCCTAGTTTGCCCCAAATGTTACAGTCAAATAACTCTTTTAGGATATTGAAATTTGAATCTGTTGTACTTGTATAATGTATTTAGTGATTTGTAATATTGATACAATGTCCCTTGAAAGCAGTTATTTGTAATGTTGATACAATGTCCTTTAGACTCTTTTCTGTTTGTAATTTTGTAATTATTTAGCCTCTAATTTTGTAATAGCTTCTTTATTTATTAATTTATTAGGTAATAGACTAGTAGTCTGTAATAAGATTTCATTAGTTCATTTGCTCTAAATTTGTATCATGTATATTATTTTTATCCTTGTAAATTTAATTACATTTTTTTTTGTTAATGTCTGAGCCAAAAATGACATATTTCAGATGTTTCCAGAAATAGCAAGGCCCATTAGGGGGGGCAGAAGGATGGACCCCCTCCCCAACACCCCGGTATTTGGGACGAGGTACCTCTCCCCCACACTCTAGGGGCGGGTGCTGGGAAGAAAATCCTTACCCCTACCCATGCGAGGGCGAGGGGTGAGGAGGCCTACCCTACCCCGTAAGGTGTGAGAAGCACTCCTAATGGCAGGAGTTTTAAAAAGTGTTTAAATTATCTTAAATAGAAGTGTAAAAATTAGCTGGGAAACCAGAAAACAAGACCAAATCAGATCAAATTGGTCCGGGACCGATTCTCTTAGTTCCAAAACCGGCCAATAACGGTCCATCTCTAGTTCTATGCTTTTTAGGACGAGTAATGGTACTCATCATCCTCTCATTATCCTATGATGTAGCATTAAATAATTGAAAATGATTTATTATATTTCACATATGAACTTATCATCCAAAGCCACATTAGAGGATGATGAGAATTAAGATAATAAATATATTTTTTCTTTTAGGACCAGACCGAACCAGTTCGTTATATTATATATTTTAAATTAATTTTTTAATATTATATATAATATGTTTTATATTATATATAATTTATATATAAAATAATATTACTATAATTTATAACATAAAATTTTAATCTTAAACGTGAAAATTTATTTAATCATATGTTTTAATTATAAAATATATATTAATAACATTTTATGACTTAATAAGTTCTCAATATATTCTTTTTGATAAGTACATTAGTAAATTAGTAATATTATATAATGTATATTAATTACAATTTACATTTTATGACATAATACTAATAGTCTAATATTATATTACTATTAGTAATATATTCTAAGTCTATATATAAATTACTATATAAATAACTATACAAAATAACTATGTATGAAATAATGATATAGTAATACTAATACTATTACTATCAATGATAGTTATAATAAATTAAAATCATTATAACAAATACTAATATATAGTTATTCAAATCACTATAACGAATACTAATATATATACTAATACTATTAAAATTGAAAAACTGGATCGAAACCTGTAAAACCGAAGGTGCTGGTTTAGAAGGGTAATCAATATGTAATTGGTTTTCGAAAATGTAAAACCGATGCATATTGGTTCGGTCCCAAATTTTATTTAAAATCGGACCAAACCGGACCGGTTACATCCATCGTCTTAACAACTTTTTAATAAAAAAATTAGGTTTTTGGGTGCTACTAGGAGTGTAACCGGTGTGATTTTGTATAATTTTTGGAACCGAATCAGTTATACTGGTTTTGCATTTTCAAGAATTGATTCTGCACCGATTACCTTCTTAAACTGGTACTTCTAGTTTCACCGATTGTGGTCCAGTTCGATCCGATTTTTTGATTTTAGTATAACTATATTATTATAAGTTATAATGATTTAATATAGTATTAGTATTACTATATATAAGTGATTTAATATAGTATAATGATTAATATATATACTAATACTATAGTGATTTAATATAGTATTAGTATTAATATACATTAGTATACTAATGTATACCAATTAATTAAAACGAAATGTAATTACTATACTGATATATATTAGTATTACTAATATATTATGCATTTATTAAAAGGGTTTAAAGGAATATGTTGAGAATTTATTAGGCTTAAAAATGTAATTAATATATATTTTTTATATTAATAACATATGATCCAACAAATGTTCATGTTTAAAATTATAATTTTATGTTATAAATTATAATATAAAATTATTTCATATATAATTATATATAAAAATTATATATATATAATATTTTATATAATATTAAAAATTAATTATATATATATAAACATGAACCAATCCGGTTCGGTCCCGAAAATCCTAAAGCCGAAACCGAACCGATTATATCCAGTTTGTGGAATCATGGAACCAGTCTCAGACCGAACCAGTCCGGGCCGATTTTCCAGTTTAAACTTTCACCTCTAGGTGTTACATATTAAAACACTTTTAATATCAAATAAGCTAAACATTATGTTTAAAGAAAGATATCATTTTGATACTTTTTCTCAAACGTATTTTTTTTAATAATGCATAACGTTATTCAAATTTTAAAAAGATTGTTGATAAACAAAAATACTCATACGATTTTTAAATAATTACAACTTTTAAACTTTCAAGAATCCAATCATAATTTTTAAAAATTTAAATAATAGTAATTTCTACATCAAAAAAGCACTTTTTTTTAATTTTTTTTAAACAAATATAACATATTTGAAAATGCTTGAAATATATAGTTACAGTTACCAAATAATAAATAATTTTTTAATAGTATAATTTATTACTTAAGTTATAAACTACAAATTCTAAAGTTATAAGCTATATTTCCCACAACATGCACTAAGTCATAGTTTAACCTCTCCTTTTACCAGATTTCTTTTTATAATAAAATTTTTTTACTGAACTAAACTTATAAATTAATATAACTTCGTGTGATATATTTATTTATGATGTGATATATCATATCAAATTAGATTAATTTATCAATTTCCGAAAAGAATTTTGAGCATGTAATTTACTCCTAATCATGTGTACCAACTACCACGTGTAATGTCATGCAAAAATAACTGCTTATGGTAAGTTAATACCATAGTTTTAAATTTTGTACTGTACTGGCCGGTATGATTGAAATATTTCATTTTCAGAACTTAGCCGGTATAGAAAAATGGTTGTTTCGTACCGTCCCAAATATCGGTCGTATCGGTTGATATTTCGGCCTTTACTTTTTTACTTTTCATTTCTTCAAACTACAAGTTCATTTTTTTTACCTTCGATTCAAATCAGTTTATTTATAATTTATATATATATATGTGTGTTTATATATAATTTATTTATATATAGACTATTATATATATAATTTATTCACATATCGATTATTTTAAAACGATACACAAAATAGTATTGATATTATTTCATTTAAGTACCTTGACCAATACAACACCCAATACAATATTCAAAACATTGGTTAACACAACATTAAGTTCCTATGCTGCACTACATCGTAGCTCATTCTCTCGCTCCCTTTTAAAAGGAAGGACCAAATTTCATCATTCCTTTTTCAATGAGTGCTTCTACATAGAAGCCCTAGTAGTGGCCCCCCTAGGTGGCACGTATTGCACGAATGGTGCCGAGGTGAATAAGTAAAGTAAAAATAAAATAAAACAAGAAAAAGTAAAATGGAAACTTATTTACGATTTGTGGCATTTCTCCCAATTATTCTTTTGTTTTTCTGCCGAGCTGGCAAAAATAAATAAAAATATATTTATAATAGTAAATATACAAATGTCACGCTATTAGTTTTTAAAGAATGAATAAATATAAAATTTATAAGAAAAAATTATTTTTTAATAATAAATTTAACTATTTTTTAAAATAATAATACGGTACTTGTCACTTTACGATTATATGTAACATTACTTTAAAAATAAAAACTTCTCCCACACTAACGTGTGTAAGTGATTTGTAAACATATTTTTCTTGATAATCCGAGATTACTGTTTTAGCATTTTGAGATTGTTTGGATAGTGAGATATTTCAAATGAAAGTTGAATAAAATATTATTAGAATATTATTTTTTAATATTATTATTGTTTTGAAATTTGAAAAATTTGAATTATTTGTTATATTTTATATAAAAATTTTAAAAATATTATAATAATAAGATAAAATAGATTAAAAATGTTTCACCGTGAAACAATCTTTTATCTTCCTTTGTAGATGTACTTACTGATTTTTAACTGATGGGATAGCATCCCGGGTGAGAAATGCGACCGACGCTCGTGGATGAGGATGGTCTGAAAACACAACCCAGGATGGTATGAAAATACACGAGATTGTGCCTTTAAAGGAGGGTAAATTGGACATTACATAAGGTGTTTAAAAGTGTCGTGGGTACTAGTATTTTACTTTCTCATTCTCCACGCCAAGGGCAACCAGAAACAAACTGAGGGTTCCTATTTGAGACTTGGAGTGCAAAAGCGGCCATGGATTCGCAGCAGCAGCAGCAGCAGCAGAGAGCCGGAAGTCCACAGCCTCGGCCTCAGACACCTCCAGCTAGGCCTCAAGGCGGCGGTAGCGGAGATTTCTCAGCGATTCTCACAGTCCTCTTCTCCTTCGTAGCCATCTTCGTCATGGTATACAACTCTCAAAAGTTCTACTGCCATTTCGTTCTTCAATTTATGTCTCATTTATTGTTGTACCCACATTTTTTTTTCTTTTTAAAATTCTTGATCTTTTAATAGTGTTTTAGCATCTAATCCATCACCCTATTGGTTTTTTGTCTGACTTCATTTCGCCGTGTTCTCGTTTCTCTAGGATTCTCGCAACTTGATTCAAGATTTTTTTTTGTCTCAGTAATGCATCATTACTTCATTATCTTAGTCTATAGGCCGTATTTTCAGTTTGAAAGATGGTGATTTGCATTTTTTTGGCAAACCACCGGTTGTTGAGAGTATCAGGAAAATTGAGATGCGAAAACGAGGACGAGAGACGAAAAATCAAGGGAGAGAAGACGGAAGAAAGCACATAAGAGATTGACATGGTTTGGCGTAGCGACCATTGTTCCCGAAGCACAAAGCTTAAGCGGTTCTATTTCACTCATTTAGTTACATTGGGGCTGATATAATACGTGGAGTATATTGACATATTGCATATTTTCTTAATAATTCCTCACTTGTTGCATAGAAAGGTAATATTCTCTCGAACATACGGAGCAACTTGAACTCGGATTGAGTTTGTTAGTGACTTGTGAAATAGTTTGGAAAGAGTATATCCGTATAGACAGAGCACAAATCAAAGCTGGCGGGTTGGCGAGACCAGTCCAAACCAAATTGGATCACTTCACGTGTGACGGCATGTGTGGCACAGGAGACTGAATGCAACAAACTCTAGATGGCGAGTGAGGATGCATCCCTCTACACTAATGTCAGTGGATTAATAATTCACTGATTGGTATACTCTAAGCCAATTTTTTGGCATTAGTTGTTGGAGTAAAGGTTGTTGGGCAGTTGGAGGCAATAAGGATGCGTCTTATGGTTTGTAAGACTCTGAAAGGCCTGTGGGAGCTTGTTTTGTGCTTGAGATTTCGTTAAAAAGTAGACAGATCACTTTGAGGTTGATGGTGCCATCAGCAATCGAAGAAAAGATGAAAATCTTAAAATAGGTGCAAGTACAGGTTGATTGCGAGCAAGGAATATTATAAAATGGTGTCAGTACAGCTTTGGTATTATGCTAGGGAAATTGAGATTGGAAAATAGAGAAAAAAGAAGAGGAAGGAAAACAAGAGAGCCAATAATTATCTTGTTTTTCCAAATGAGTGTGTCTGGTTGCACAGAATGCAAATCTCATAATATATGCTCAGTTGTGATCCACTTTCATGATGCACGAGGCCCTAGCAACTGTCTTTTTTATTCACTTTATACAACATATAACGTACTCATTCAAGGGCTTGTATAGAGAATACAGTGGGAATTATGGTATGTTATACAAAACAACTATAGGTCACAATATTTTATAAAATTGCAATAATCCACAGTATTATTAATACCTCGTTTCATGGTATTCTTGGACAAAATGGGGAAGTGCAAAAGGAGAAAGGCAGTTCAGGAGTAGGGGAGGCAGTGACAGGTGAGATTTTTGGAATTGTGACACTGAGGTGGGGATGATTCACAGGGTTGGGGGGTAGGGTCATGGTGAGGGGCTGGCCGGCTGGCTCTACAACGTGAGGGGGAGGGGGTGGCTTTGGGGCCTGGCATTTGTGGGCTGATGGGCTGGTGCTACAGAGCTGGATGGATGTTGTGGTTGATGCTGGGTTTGCCTGCCAGGGGGAGGGGGAGAGGGGCGGAACTGAATTCTTTATCTCACTATTTTCCCTACAGTGGTAATCATTACTTTATTGGCATAGAAACAATTTCGTTCAACAGTTTTTATGCCCACATTAAGCTCAGGAAAATACTGATTTGTTTTTTTGTCAAAACAAATACAACCTTATAGTTTAATTAAAAGCTTTAATTCTTATCAAGGACATCTGCTTTTTTATTATTTCCTTTTACAATATAATATTGGTTTCTCTACCCCCCTTTTTCCATGGCAAGTCCATGGGGAAGTACGTAATTGCTTTGTGTTGTGATTGCTAGTCCATCTCAACATCTTCCATCCTAAAGTACTTCAATTGTGTTTCGGATATGTAAATGTGCTCAAAATTCCTCCAATCTTTATTGCAAAATGTGGTCTTGTGATACCCCATGTAATAAGGATAATGATAGGTGGCGTATGAGATCCCATATTGTTTAGGAAAGAGAAGCTCTTGCTCTTTATAAGGTTTCAATGAGACTCCAATTGTATCATTGACTAGTCTTTTTGGAGTATAGACTATGTGGTTTGGACTTTCCATAGGGACGTTACAAATGGTATTAGAGCCTATCCCAACCAGAAATGTGGGACTTGACCCGTGTCACCTACAACGGATAGGCCCGACGAGGACGTCAAGAATTTTTGTTGGGGGGGGGGAGATTGTGATACCCCATATGATAAGGATAATGGTAGGTGGTATATAAGATCATGCATTGCTCGGCTATGAGAAGTTCTTGCTCTTTAGAATGTTTCAATGGGACTCCAATTGTATTATTGACTAGTCCTTTTGGAGTATAGGCCATATGGTTTGGGTCTTCCATTGGGATGTTACAGGTCTTTGGATATCTGAAATTATCTCCAGTGCTTGTTTGCCTATTTGGTGGTGGTGGTGGTAGTATGCCGTGTGGACTTGCATTGTTACAACAGGGGTTCAACATTCATTAATATTCTCCATTAGAATGGTCATTTCAAAGTAGTATCACTGTGAGTAGTTTATGGCATATGGGAAAAATGCCTCAACAATGTTTGATTTAACCATAAATTGAAATATATGTGGTTCTGCTGATCAAAAAAGGAATATGTGTGGTTCTAACAACTATCTCCATTTTATTATTAGCTTTTTTGAATGCAAAAGGAATGATTGTCATGTCGCCATATAACCATTTGGGATTGCAGAACTATCTCTATGTTATTCTATCTGTTTTTGTGTTGCCCGAAACTTTTACTTGGTTATTGGCAATTTGGCAGGGACACATATGGCAATATATTTTTGGTGGGATGATTATGTATTTTTCTTATAAAGTGCAAGTTTGGTTAAAGTTTTTGAACTAAGTTGAATTTCTTACAATGGAATAAGTTATTAAGCAGTTTTCATTTTATCTGAGTTAAAAAATATTTGGTGTGAATTATGGAATTTACAGATAGGAATTCCGTCATCATCAACTCTTAAGAATAGCTTGTCGGTTTTGCACCAAGTCCCAGAAGGCCATGTTGGGGTATACTGGCGAGGAGGTGCCCTTCTAAAGACGATTACAGATCCAGGTTTCAATATGGTCCTCAGTTTATGATTTGCATTTTTCTTAGAACTTGTGGAATGTTGCCTGTACTTAAATTTGAATTTTCAGGTTTTCATCTAAAGATGCCTTTGATAACCCACTATGAGCCTGTTCAAGTAACCCTTCAGACGGATCAGGTAAGTTTTGATATGTGAATATTGACATTCATTATGCCAGTCTAATGATTAATTCCATAAAATGTGTAAAACTGCAGGTGAGGGATATTCCTTGTGGTACTAAAGGTGGTGTCATGATCAACTTTGAAAAGATAGAGGTAGAGCTATGAGATAGTGCTTTTTGTAACGTTTTGTAAGCTGTCTAATGTTTGGCATTCTGAGCTTATATGTATTGATTAGAATGCCATTATCAGGTTGTTAACCGGCTTCATAAGGATTTTGTTTATGAAACACTACTGAACTATGGAGTGCAGTATGACAACACATGGATATATGACAAGATTCATCATGAGATCAATCAGTTCTGTAGTTCTCATTCTCTTCAGCAAGTCTATATAGATGTGTTTGATCAAGTAAGTACAGATGCTAGATAAAACATGTTTTTTAATGCCATTGATGACCATTTTTTCGGAACTTCTAATGTGACTTTTCTTTTTTGGTAAGTAAAAACTTACAATGAAACCTAACGGTATATGTAGTCTTTATTGTACTCCATATGTAGGTGTTGAGTTGCCAGCATTATTAAGAGGCTCTGCATGCTTGTCCTCCTTTTTATAGTTGTATAATGTCATGGTATCTTGTGCTCTTGTGTTATACAATATTTTTGGAGTTATTGTTTCCTTGGTGGTTATTTATTTGAGGTCGTATTTATGAAGCATCTAACTCTTGCAGATTGATGAAAAGATGAAAGATTCTCTCCAGGGTGACTGCACACGCTATGCTCCAGGTATTGAAATTATCAGTGTGCGCGTTACAAAGCCCACTATCCCGGAGACTATTAGACGTAATTTTGAACAGATGGAAGAGGAACGCACTAAGGTACTTTCATTTTCGTTAATACAGGAGAACTCCTTTACTTCTATTTTCCCCTCTGTTGGTCAAAATGGAGGTAAATAAGGTAGATGGTAAACTATTAAGGCCTATCTTAAGCCAGAGTCTAATTCAGTTTATAGGTACTTATTTCTTCATTCTTAATCTGCACATTCAGATAGAAATTAAATGTATTTTTACCATTATGATCAAATTATGCATTGAAGTCACCCTTTGAACAAGTTAGCTTCGGTCCTACTAGCATTCAATATTACAAGCTTTATTTCTTATACCCAAATACTGAGCATACATGCATTTGTACCCAAGCCAAATCATCCATTCACATACTGGGTAATTTAGTATATAACAAGTCTTCATAGTTCATCGAGTGCATTATTCTATCTTTATGTTCATGTTACTTTGTTAGGTCTTAATTGCTATTGAGAGGCAGAGAGTAGTTGAGAAAGAGGCAGAGACAAGTAAGAAAATGGCTATCAGTGAAGCTGAGAAGAATGCAAACGTTAGCAAGATTGTTATGGAACAGAAGTTGACGGAAAAGGACAGTGCCAGGAGGCAGCAAGAAATCGATAACCAAATGTACATGGCTCGGGAAAGGAGTCTGGCAGATGCAGATTTCTACCGGTAAGTTTTTAATTTGCTCTTTCGTTGAGAGAGGATATGATCATTATTTTGTAGAAATTATAATGGTATTGCTTCCCAACATCGTTAGTGTGATGAAGGAAGCTGAAGCAAACAAGTTGAAGCTTACTCCGCAATTTCTGGAGCTTAAATTCATCGAGGCCATAGCTGATAATACAAAAATCTTCTTTGGGGAAAAGGTCTAGTCTCTCTTTCTCTCCTGCGTGTGAGTGCGCGTGTGTATGCACTGGTGTGTACAATCTTTACCTAGTAAATCTTCCATGCAGGTACCTAATATGGTTTTGGATCAGAGGCTGCTCGGGAACTTCCTGCAACAGGTATCTAGAAATGTGTCAAGGGAGATGTCCAACAACGGGTAGTCAGAAGGTAAGTTTTGATTGATCATGAGTCCTGTAAACATGATTGTAATAATATCGGTGCTGTCACAAACAGGTTACATGGTAAGGAAAGGAAACGGAAAACATCGGTTGATATTTTTGTATAGAAGTTGTTTCAGGTAAAATTCCTTTTGGGTGATCTCTTAATTTCTAGGTATTATATGTTTTCTGGTTGATCTTCAATCTTTTGGCTCCAGATACTATTGGCAACTAGCTTGTATTCAGTGAATTCAACGTGCGTTGGCACGCTTTGGATTCCTGTGTTCGCATACTTCATAAAACTTCTATATGTTGGAAGTACATTTGAGGTTTGTTCATGAAATTTTGTGTGCTTGGGTTTTAAGTATTTACGGTTGTGGTTTTTCTTTTTGAAGTCTAGTTAATTTATTAACGTAATTATTAATAATAAGATAAGAATTAATTCACGATGATACAATGTATCAAGTACCTTTTCTATGTCATCTGAAAATTTGATAATCGACCTCCAATATATGTCGGGTATGGCATCAATTGGAAAGAAGAAATATAAAAATTAAGAATTAAAAGCCATGTCAATCACAAAAGAAATTAAAAAAACAAAAAATAGCTAGGTTTTTAAACGATCAAAACCGTATGGATCGAGAAATAGCAACGAAGTTTTTTGTTCGTTGCAAATGAACAGGCATAAGCTAAAGGGGTATTATCGAACAAGGGGAAATTTTGTCACAAGCCTTCACTAATGCTGTAAGATTGTAACTGAAAGAAAGAGGTTATAGAAAGAATCTAGAGAGAGAGAGAGAGATCGGAATTAATTGTAATACCTCATATTTTTATTGATGAGATATGTATAGTATTTATACAAGTAATTTCTATGCTATAGTACTATTATACCCTTGTATTTATTAATGGGCTTTACAGATTTATATGAACTCTTTTAAACCCACGGTAGCCCATTTCCCTGGCCCAGCCTATTGAGCCCACACCATCACTTATATTCTTCAGCTGCTGTTGAAACCCTACGCATATGACATTGCCTCCCTCGTTTAAAACACTTCGTCCACAAGGTGTGGGTAAGCCGCTGTCACTGTTCCATGCTCCTCCCAGGTTGCATTCTCAGTTGCTTGTCCTTCCCATCTGATCAATAGCTCAGTTACTGCTCAGTTACGATGCTTCTTTAACCTTCTTTGTAAAACTTCCATTGGTTCTGGCTTTAGTATGCCCTCCATGTCAACTGGAGGCAGCTGTGGTAAAACCACAACGGACGCTCCCAACTTTGGCTTCAGCTGCGACACGTGGAACACTGGATCTCTGTCTGATACAATTCTTTGAGGAATTCCATGCAACCTGAAAATGTGTTGTAAAAACAATTGAACAATAGTTTTGGTTGAATAAGGATGAGCCAACGAGATAAAATGACTATACTTAGTCAGTCTATCCACTACTACCCATATGACTGAATGACCTTTTGATAGTGGCAACCCTTCAATGAAATCCATTGAAATATCTGTCCATGGCTTGTCTGGAACTGGTAAAGGTTGAAGCAATCCCCCTGGCTGAGTTTGTTCCACTTTGACCCTCTGACAAATATCACAAGCCCAAATAAAGTCCTTGACAGACCTCTTAAGGCCCTTCCAAAAAACATTTCTCTTGACCTTGTAAAGAGTCTTGTTTACACCTGAGTGACCTCCTTCTGGGCTACTATGTAACATATGTAACAGCTTAGTAATAAATTGCACACTGTTTGGTACATACAATCTGTCTTTGTAGAACAACAAATCCCCTTTCACTGAAAACTTGGCAGAACCTTGCCCATCCTTGACCTTCTTCAAAAGTTCCTGAAGCTCAGAATCATCATTATAACATTGCTTTAAGTAAGTCAACCAATTAACAGTAGGAAAGGAAATTAAAAAAAAAGAACAAGAATTATCTGTATCCTTATCCTCAAATTTCCTGGATAGCGCATCTGCAACTCTGTTCTCTTGGCCTTTCTTGTATTCAACAAAGAAATCATAACCAAGTAATTTAGTAATCCATCTCTGTTGCATTGGAGTGCCAATCCTTTGCTCCAGTAGATATTTAAGACTCTAATGATCAGTCCTCACAATAAAAGACTGACCCAACAGATAGGGTCTCTACCTCTGAACAGCTGACACTAGTGCCAATAGTTCATTCTCATAAGTTGATAAAGCCAACGTTTTTTCTTTTAAAGCTTGACTAAAGAAGGCATTTGGCCTTGTATCTTGCATTAACACTGCTCCTATGCCTGTACCCGAGGCATTACATTCAATAACAAAGGACTTAGAAAAGTCAGGAAGTGCCAATACTGATGGCTGGATGACAGCTTGTTTCAACTTCTGAAAAGCTTCTTGAGCCTTATCACTCCAACTAAAACTGTTCTTTTTCAACAGTGCTGTCAGAGGAGCAGCAATACCCCCATAGCCACGTATAAACTTCCTATAATATCCAGTTAACTCGAGAAATCCCCTCAGAGTTTTTTCTGACTTAGGAACTGGCCAATCCACCATAGCCTTCAACTTAGCAGGATCAGCTCTCACCCCATTGCTGGACACCAAATGACCCAAGTAATCCACCTCATCACAACCAAACCTACATTTGCTTAGTTTGGCAAAAAGCTGGTTATCTCTTAAAATCTACAGTGTCACCCTCAAATGCTGTACATGGTCAGATTCAGTCTTACTATAGACTAATATATCATAAAAAAATACCAAGATGAATTTCCTCAAATAAGGCTTAAAAATTGAATTCATTAATGACTAAAAGGTAGAAGGAGCAGTAGTCAAACCAAAAGGCATGACTAAAAATTCGTAATGACCATCATGGGTCCTGAAGGCAGTTTTAGGAATATCATCATCCCTTACCCGAATCTGGTGATAACCAGACCTTAAGTCTAGCTTGAAATAAATCCGGGATCCACTGAGCTCATCAAGTAGCTCATCCACCACTGGAATAGGAAACTTGTCCTTGACAGTATCCTTATTTAGAGCCCTGTAATCTATACACATCCTCCAACTCCCATCTGCCTTTCTAACCAGTAAAACAGGAGAAGAAAATGGACTCTGACTTGGTCTAATTACACCACTCTGCAGCAACTCGTTAACTATCTTTTCAATTTCTTCTTTCTGAAAATAAGGGTATCTATAAGGTCTGTTGCCCAGATGACTAACACAAGAGGGAGGGTGAATTGAGTTGTATTTAAAAAAATAACAATTAAAATCAAATATACAATATAAAATATAAACAAAATATGAAACAACAATAAATATAAAGAGTAAGGGTAAGAGAGAAGCAAACTCAGTATGTTAACGAGGTTCGGCCCCACTGCCTACGTCCTCGCCTCAAGCTACCCCTTGAGGATCCCCGAATTCACTATTCAACCTCCTTCAGGTGGAGATAGAAACCTATTACACCTTTGAACAACACCGCTACAAAGGATCCGTGTAGAACACCCTCTACACTTGCAATCACCTTACACGTGGTGATTCAACTATTCCCTGTGTAGAACACTTTCTACACGCACAAGGGTTATACACACCCTTTTACTGATACAAGAATTGATAGTGGGTAGGTTATCAGAAAACACTCCTCAATGAGTGAAATAAGAACAATACAGCGCAAACTATATCTCTCAAAATGAACAAGGGTTAAGACTCAATGCTTAGAGAAGAGAGAATGAAAGTTTTGAATGAAATGTTGTATGCTCTTGGTGTTGTGAATGTGAACTCTCAAATGATCTATTTATAGGCATATGAGACTTCATATTCAAATTTAAAAAGATTCACATGTTAAAGACAACATTATTCACTTTTCAAAAATTTCAAATCTAATCTTTTTACTTTTTACATATGACAAAAGGAGCACACTTTACTTTTCAAAAAATTCAAACCTAATCTTTTAATTTTTGCATATGACAAAAAAAACACATTTTACTTTTCAAAAATTTCAAACCTAATCTTTTACTTTTTTGCATATGACAAAAGGAGCACACTTTACTTTTCAAAATTTTCAAACAAAGACATTTACCTTTTGCATAAGTCAAGAAAAACATCAATCACTTTTGAAAATATTCAAATAAAACATGCACATGTGAAAGATGACAATCAATAATTTTTAATATTTTCAAAGTTCAAACCTTTAATCATGTCATGTACATGTGAAAGATGACAATCAATTATCTTTCAAAATTTTCAAATTTAATTTTCAAAATATTCATGCACATGTGAAAATGTATTTTAATGTTTTATGATAAAATATTAATTTTGAACCTTAATCCTAATTTCAAATTTTTAAGAGATTTATAACATTATTCTATGACTTTAATGTGAACTTATTCCCTTCTTGCTCATGCTTGGTTTTTTGATGTGCTTGACTTCATTGTGTGTATTAATACTTGATAGAACCTGAAACCTGTATTAATACTTGATAGGAGTAGAGATCCATTTTTCTAGTATCGCTGATTCTAAGATTGTTGCAAAATTAAGAATACTCAGTAGTCAATATGCTGCCTCTGTTACGACCATGTCTTGGAGGTTAATGGCGAGGGTGAGTGAGATTGATCATCTTAACATCCAAATATCTTAGTTACGACAAAAGTTTGCTAATAAGGATAGAGAGAATATAAAGCTAAAGTAAGAAAACAAAGAGTTGAAAAAATTTACAGATTGGTATGCTCATGATCTGCAACCACGAATAGGGGAGCTAGAACGAGAAAGGGTTTAGATACAAGGTCAACATCGGCAGATAACAGCAGAGGTTCATCGTTTACTAGAAAAATAGGGACAACCTACTGTTAATCTCGTTGGCTTAGTAAGAAAACTTTTAACAATATGTGTTGTAACAGCCCGCTAAAAATTCAATGGTGAAATTTCTATAGACTTTAGGAATCTCGTGAGTTTTAACGAATCGACTAATCGCATAGGTTTTAGTCTGTCAACATAGTTAGTGTTATCACTCACTATGGTGCCAGAAATGCGATTTTAATTGTTTGATATAGTTAGAAGTGTTAGAATACATTATAGTCTACACCACTAGGCTCAATTGAATATTTAGGATTTTTCAGTACAAAGTTTATTACGTTTTTTTTGAGTGAATAGTAACCTTGATAAGCGTACTAACTACAACGTTTTCAAAATCACAGTATGGAATGTCCAAATTAGGTTAGAGAAGTTTTATTTGGACACTTGGCAAGATCTTAACCACACATAATGAATAGTATTAGATACTTGGTACAAAATGAAACCATTAGATGGAATTGTGAAGGAAATCA
Source organism: Carya cathayensis (assembly GCA_011037825.1). Lineage (NCBI taxonomy): Eukaryota > Viridiplantae > Streptophyta > Magnoliopsida > Fagales > Juglandaceae > Carya > Carya cathayensis. Next base: position 1,653,069 of record QGSO01000168.1, on the reverse strand, counting down.
AGGTGTGAGATCACGCCATCTAAGCAAAACCTTTTTCATCTGATTAACCAAATTGAGCTAGATTAAAGAGGGTTTCAACCCTAGTGAAACCCTAAATGGTTGGAATCTATTTGAAATCCCAAAAACTTGGTTGAAACTGAAACCCTAAAATTGGCCTTCAAACCCTTTTCCTTTTGATCCAATTTCTAGCATTGTGTTTAATCACTTGATTAAATCACTTCCACATGCTATTAATTTCTCAAATTCTTATTATGACATCTTTATCCAACATTTTAAATCTTGGAAATTTGATTGGGCCAAGAAAAATTGGATTTGGGCTTGATAGCATCTTAAATCCTAACCAAACCCCATTTAAACCCCAAATTGAAGTCCACTTGGTTGAGGCCCACGAATTTGGCCACCTTGGAAAAGATTCTTGGAGAATTTTCCTCCCCCACTTGGCAGACCATTCATTGCATCAAGTTGCACTCAATAATATGGAGGAACCCACCCCATCAAGTCCCATGTCTCATAGCTTTTGTAGGTTGTCCTTTGCCCCCCACTATACTCTACTTTATGTCACATGTCTACCTTCACTCAATAACCATTAAGGTCCATATATTCCCCCTACAGAAGACTTGAGTCGTGCAAGACACACTTATTTCACTTTAATCATTTCTTCACCCCGTTTTTAGAGAGAGAGCCAAAAGAGCTCTCTCGAGCAGTTTTCTGTGTGTTTTTGTGTGGAGATTCTCGATCATTTGTAAGTATTTTCACACGATAACTCCTTCATAAAAGTTGTTCCTCTTTGAGTCTAGTTTCTATAGATGTATTTTTCGTGTCATTCCATGATAATTTGGTCAGTCAAAAGTATTTTTTTATCATGGAAAGGTCATTCTGGGCGTGAATCTGGAGAGTATGTTATCTTTTAGAGTTTTTGACCAAGCTAATGGACATATCTTGGTCCGAAAATTTTATGGAGTGTTGTTAGCATGTGTTTAAGAGTTTTCATTGAAGTTTTGTTGCATGAATAAAGTTTTTGATGATAGATGTTCTTAGATCTAGAAACTTGAAAAATGGAAGTGGAAAAACAGTTTTTATTTGAAGAAAGTTTGAATATTTCGTGGTTTGATCTTACTCTAATGGCTTTGATATTTTTATCTGATGATCCTAAGTCTCTTATTTTCATGTTAGGATGTTATGTTGGAGATATTTAGCATTAGTTTCAAAGATATGTTTTTCTATGTAAGAGAATTTCAGTTAGGCCTAAGATTTGATGTTTTTAGGTTAGATCCATGTTTTATTGAGTTTTAGCCAAGTGATTTTAATTTTGATGGTTGGATATTCTTTAGGACACATTTATAAACCATGTGATGCTTTATTTCAAAGATCTCACCTTCTTAAGTCATTGATCAAGAGACTTATCAAAACTAGTTAAGAAACAGTTTCTGTTTTTGGACTAAGTGTGAAACCAAAAACTTCAAGTGTTATTTTTGTGATTTTGGTGACTTTAGTTTAATGATTTAAAGCATGATTTATCTTAGAATGATGTTATGAATATGTTAGAAGTAAGATTTGATTTTTTTGGAATTCTTAGAGATGTTTTGATTTAAGGACAAAACTTGCGATTCAAGTGTTTTGATCTTTTTGCAAAAACAAGTTTGGTGTTGATTATAAGTCTTTTCTAAATAAATGTTTTAAGTATGGTTTTAAACTTAGGATTGGAAGATGCTTGTTGGAAATTTTTGGTTTAAGCATGAGTTTTGAAGTTGGAAGGGATTGCAACAAAAATCAAGAGAAATGGCCTATGGATGTTTCGGCCATAGTGTGTTTTCCATAGTTGTGTTTTGTTTTAAATTTTTTCTGAGTTAATATTTGATTTTAAGACAAAATTTACATGAAGAATGTAAATTTTAGAAATTTTTGGAGTTAAGATGTGAAATCCTTAAGTTAGGGTAAAATGGTCGTTTTCCCACATGTAGAGGGTCAAATGATAATTTTACTCTAACTTAGCTTATTTTCAAGTTTCTAATTGTTAGTAATTAAATTTCTAACTCTTAGAATGACCTTTTACAGTTCCTCGTGTTTCACACTTTATTCTCGTAGAACGCGACGATCTGAGTAAGTTAGTTTCTAACTTACTATCAGTTTATTGTGTATGTATGATGGGTAAGGGAACTATAATTTATGTATGTATGTTATCATATGTGCCATGTCATTACATGTTTATCTGTTACACATGATTTATTCTTTTATGAATATTTATCTATTACAAAATCTTTTATGTCATGCAATGTTGTATGTTATAAGTATGCCATGTTAAGTATGCCATATGTTACATGTATGCAAGGTTGCCTGCACCTGTTCTGAACCTGACACATCGCCTACCATTCAGGGGGAATGGTAGTTGGGACTACCACGGTGAGATTTGATTACAAATCTCAGTAAGTTAACAAGAAACTCNTGTTAGAAAAGTATATGATATTAAATAATATCTCATGCATTAAGAAAGATAAGATATGTTAAGGATGACACGGATCTAAGCGTGTTCATCACAAGTTATGTTAAGGGTGACACGGATCTAAGCGTGTTCACCACAAGTTATGTTATGCGGTGCCACAGACTCAAGTGTGGTTCACCTTATGTAAAGTTCATATAAGTTTCAGATCATGTTCAAGTTAAGATATTCATGTCAATCACGACCCTAAATGCTAGGATGGGGTAATATTCTAGTGGAACTCCTTTGTTCACGTTGGAGTGTCTAAATAGGTGTGAAATTTCCTGGGTTAACGAAGTATAGTCAATAGGTTGCGAATGAGGCCTAAGTAACTAGTTACCCGAGCGCGCCAGGCACTAACGCTGATGGTGCCATATTTTATGTTACGTGTATTCATGGAGCCACAACAACTGTGGAGCAGACACTACGTGAGACACAGCAATTGTGACACGTAGAATACGTGGGGCCACAACAACTGTGGAGTACGTATTAACGCACTCACAACTGGTCTAGATACCTGTGTTGTGATGCGGTAATCAGCAGGGACACACGGCTCTGGGGGACCTGTGTAGCACCCATATGGTCACGTTATTAATCAAGACAATTGAATAAGATTCCAAGTTTATGTTAAGTCAAGATTCAGATCAAGTGCATGATAAGTCAAGTTTCAGATCAAGTTTATGTTATGTTATGCTCACGTACATGTTATGTTCCAAATTCATGTTCACATCATGTTTTGTTTACGTTTATGATATGTTCACGTTCACATTATGTCTCAAGTTCACGTTTATGTCATATTATACTCAAATTTATGTTATTTTCAAGTTCATATTTATGTTATGCATGTTTACGTTCATGCTATTTCAAGTCCATGTTATGTTTCAAGTTTCACGTTCATGTTATGTTTTAAGCTCAAGTTCATGTCATGTTAAGTGAAGTTCAGTTCACGTTTAAGCTCTGGTTATGTCATGCTATATGTCAAGTTATGCTATGCTTATGTACGACTTTACTTATGCATTTATGCTTTTACTGCCATGCATGCATCTTTAACCTGTGTGGGAGTTTCTTGTTAACTTACTGAGATTTGTAATCAAATCTCACCGTGGTAGTCCCAACTACCATTCCCCCTAAATGGTAGGCGATGAGTCAGGTTCAGAACGGGGGCAGGTAACCTTGTGTTACATGTCTCGACGCTTCAGATGTCCGTTCGATGCCAAATGGAAATCTGAGGGCGTCATAGGGTGGTATCAGAGCAATACGTCTCTGGGTTGTAAATCCACATGTCTTTAGGAAATGCACCAAATACTAGGCTTGAGATTTTAGTCTTCATTAGGCTTGAATTTCTTAGGACATGCACTAGTTTCCTGGTTTAGTAAAAAAAAAAAAAAATCTGTTGCACTATCTACTATTGAGGCATAATATGTTGCTGCGGGTAGTTGTTGTGCTCAAGTTCTTTACATGAACTAACAACTTGAAGATTTTAAACTCATGTATAATGACATTCCAATCAAATGTGATAATACAAGTGCTATAAATCTTTCAAAGAACCCAATACAACATTCTAGAACTAAGCATATTGAAATAAGATATCTTTTTCATCGAGATCATGTGCAGAAAGGCGATATAGTACTAGAGTTTACAAACACACATGATCAGTTAACAGATATATTCACAAAACCTTTACCTGAAAATAGATTATGTATGATTAGAAAAGAAATATGTATGATGCATGTTATGAATATCTCTTAAAAGATAGACCAGAGTTCATAAAAATAGAGAGATTTTTTTTAAAAATACTTTTACATAAACTTGAGGTTCTTAGTCTCATGTTGGAGACGCTCATTCTCTTCATACAATATCATGTCATCCCTATCCATGGGAACTGGCAAGCGGAATGAAGAATCCAATAGAGATTTCAACTGTTTATTCTTCTGCCGAAGGATTCCTTCCCTTGTGTGAGACTCTTGAACAATTCGTTGAAGTACAACAATTTGTTCTTTAAGCTTTTCAACCTCATGGTTTTTGGCTTGTACCCGCTGGGAAAAAGCAACAATAGAGGATGAGTAGCGAGTCCCGGGACTCACCAAGTTGTAGATAGTATCGGAGTCTGACTTATTAGCCATACTATTATTTTCTTATTGCAACATGGCACCAATGGCAGCTGCAGAAAGGACAGGAGGTTGAGGTGCTGAATACCTCATGGATGGATATAGATAAATGTTAGAAGAATGAGTCATTGAGAAAAGAATTGAAAACTTAAAGCGAGAATGTTGAAGGAATGCAAATGAGTTATAGATATGAGAATAAGATTTGATGCAAATTGGATTAAGTTTAAGACTGATTTTATAGAGATATCATAAAGAATAAGACAAAATATTGTCTCTTCAAATCTTATTTAGTCAAAAGAAATACAAGATATGCTGGACACACATTGTCAAAAGTTTTCTTACTAAGCCAGCGAGATTAACAGTAGATTGTCCCTATTTTTTTAGTAAACGATGAACCTCTGCTGTCATCTACTGATGTTGACCCTGTATCTGAATCCTTTCTCGTTCAAGCTCCTCTATTCGTGGTTGCAGATCATGAGCATACCAATCTGCAAATTTTTTCAACGCTTTGTTTTCTTGCTTTAGCCTTTTATTCTCTCTATCCTTATTAGAAAGCTTCTGTCATAACTCAGATATTTGGATGTTAAGATGATCAATCTCACTTACCCTCGCCATTAACCTCCGAGACATGATCGTAACAGAGGTAGCATATTGACTACTGAGCATTCTTGATTCTGCAATAATCTCAGAATCAGCCCTACTAGAAAAACGGTTCTCTGCTCCTATCATGGTATTGACGACCTCAGGAGAGAAGATTGATGGTTGATGCGTCAAGGATTCCTGATTCAAGTCTGGAACATTAGTGGAAGAGAATTGCCCAGCCATTCTATTGTTATGGAAAAACTGAACTCAGGTCAAGAAGCGATATATTTTTTTTGTACCGATATGTGAAAATTATCATTTTTTTTATATAGAAACTCAGAGCCTTCAATCACGTTTGTCAACAACATCAGGCGATTGTTTAAATTTGCAGCCACACTAAATTCATAGAGTTAGGCCTCCAGGCTTTGCAGCACTTGTCAGGTCACGGGCGGCTCTTTTTTTCAACTATCTACAGTTTTTATTAACGCACCGTTTTATTCAGTCCATTTACTTGCTAACGATCATTTTTAATGATGCCAAAACGAGGAGAAGTTTTATACTAGAAGTTTGGTAAGCAACATCTTCTTTTTAAGCGTGTTTTATGTTTGTACAAGCGTGTTTTATGTTTGTACTTGCGCCGATTTCGAGGACGAAATCTTTTTTTTAGGAGGGGAGGATGTAACAGCCCGCTAGAAATTCAATGGTGGAATTTCTACAGACATTAGAAATCTCGTGAAAACCCCATAAGTTTTCACGAATCGGCTAATCGCAAAGGTTTTAGCCTGTCAACATAGTCAGTGTTATCACTCGCTATGATACCAGAAATGAGATTTTAATTGTTTGAGGTAGTTAGAAGTGTCAGATTACGTTATAATTTATGCCACTAGACTCAATAAAATATTTAGGATTTTATGGCCCAATAACCCATTTTCATAATTTCGGATGAAACGACTGTTCGAAACTGTGAATTTATTTATAGGGGCACTTTGGGGTTGAGTTTTGGTAAACAGTTTTTACTGTAGGTTAATATGAATATTTAGGATTTTTCAGTACTAAGTTTATTATGCACTTTTTTGGAGTGAATAGTAACCTCGATAAGCGTAATAAGTGCAGTGTTTTCAAAATCACAGTGTGGAATGTCCAAATTAGGTTAGAGAAGTTTTATTTGGACACTTGGCAAGATCTTAATCGCACATAATGAATAGTATTAGATACTTGGTACAAAGAGAAACCATTAGATGGAATTGTGAAGGAAATTAAGGTGAGAGATCACGCCACCTAAACAAAACCTTTTTCATCTGATCAACCAAATTGAGCCAGATTAAAGAGAGTTTCAACACTATTGAAACCCTAAATGGTTGGAATCTATTTGAAATATCACCTTCATAATATCACTTTCACATGCTATTAATTTCTCAAATTCTTATTATGACATCTTTATCCAACATTTTAAACCTTGAAAATTTGATTGGGCCAAGAAAAATTGGATTTGGGCTTGATATCATCTCAAACCCTTACCAAATCCCATTTAAACCCCAAATTGAAGTCCACTTGGTTGAGGCCCACTAAGGCCCATGAATTTGGCCACCTTGGCAAAGCTTCTTGGAGAATTTTCCTCCCCCACTTGGCAGACCATTCATTGCATCAAGTACACTCAATAATATGGAGGAACTCACCCCATCAAGTCCCATGTCTCATAGCTTTTGTAGGTTGTCCTTTGCCCCCCACTATCCTCTACTTTATGTCACATGTCTACCTTCACTCAATGACCATTAAGGTCCATATATTCCCCCTATAGAAGACTTGAGTCGTGCAAGACACACTTACTTCACTTTAATCATTTCTTCACCCCATTCTAAGAGAGAGACCCAAAAGAGCTCTCTCGGGCAGTTTTCTGTGTGTTTTTGCGTGGAGATTCTCGACCCTTTGTAAGTATTTTCACACGATGACTCCTTCATAAAAGTTGTTCCTCTTTGAGTCTAGTTTCCATAGATGTATTGTTCGTGTCATTCCATGATAATTTGGTCGGTCAAAAGTATTTTTAATCATGGAAAGGTCATTCTAGGCGTGAATCTGGAGAGTATGTTATGTTTTAGAGTTTTTGACCAAGTTAATGGATATATCTTGGTCCGAAAATTTTATGGAGTGTTGTTAGCATGTGTTTAAGAGTTTTCATTGAAGTTTTGTTGCATGAATAAAGTTTTTGATGATAGATGTTCTTAGATCTAGAAACTTGAAAACTGGAAGTGGAAAAACAGTTTTTATTTGGAGAAAGTTTGAATATTTCGTGGTTTGATCTTACTCTAATGGCTTTGATATTTTTATCTGATGATCCTAAGTCTCTTATTTTCATGTTAGGATGTTATTTTGGAGATATTTAGCATTAGTTTCAAAGATATGATTTTTCTATGCAAGAGAATTTCGGTTAGGCCTAAGATTTGATGTTTTTAGGTTAGATCCATGTTTTATTGAGTTTTAGCCAAGTGATTTTAATTTTGATGGTTGGATATTCTTTAGGACACGTTTATAAACCATGTGATGCTTTATTTCAAAAATCTCACCTTCTTAAGTTATTGATCAAGAGACTTATCAAAGCTAGTTAAGAAACAGTTTTTGTTTTTGGACTAAGTGTAAAACCAAAAATTCCAAGTGTTATTTTTGTGATTTTGGTGACTTTAGTTTGATAATTTAAAGCATGATTTATCTTAAGATGATGTTATGAATATGTTAGAAGTAAGATTTGATTTTTTTGGAATTCTTAGAGATGTTTTGATTTAAGGACAAAGCTTGCGATTCAAGTGTTTTGATCTTTTTGTAAAAACAAGTTTGGTGTTGATTATAAGTCTTTTCTGAATAGATGTTTTAAGTATGGTTTTAAACTTAGGATTGGAAGATGCTTGTTGGAAAATTTTGGTTTAAGCATGAGTTTGAAGTTGGAAGGGATTGCAACAAAAATCAAGAGAAATGGCCGATGGATGTTTCGGCCATAGTGTGTTTTCCATAGTTGTGTTTTGTTTTAAATTTTTTCTGAGTTAATATTTGAGTTTAAGACAAAATTTCCAAGATGATTGTAAATTTTGGAAATTTTTTGAATTAAGATGTGAAATCCTTAAGTTAGGGGTAAAATGGTCATTTTCCCACATGTAGAGGGTCAAATGATAATTTTACTCTAAGTTAGCTTGTTTTCATGTTTCTAATTGTTAGTAATTAAATTTCTAACATTTAGAATGATCTCTTACAGTTTCTCGTATTTCGCGCTTTATTCTCGTAGAATACGACGATCGAGGTAAGTTAGCTTCTAACTTACTATCAGTTTATTGTGTATGTATGATGGGTAAGGGAACTATAATTTATGTATGTATGTTATCATATGTGCCATGTCATTACATGTTTATCTGTTACACATGATTTATTCTTTTATGAATATTTATCTATTACAAAATCTTTTATGTCATGCAATGTTGTATGTTATAAGTATGCCATGTTAAGTATGCCATATGTTACATGTATGCAAGGTTGCCTGCCCCTGTTCTGAACCTGACACATCGCCTACCATTCAGGGGGAATGGTAGTTGGGACTACCACGGTGAGATTTGATTACAAATCTCAGTAAGTTAACAAGAAACTCCCACACAGGTTAAAGATGCATGCATGGCAGTAAAAGCATAAATGCATAAGTAAAGTCGTACATAAGCATAGCATAACTTGACATATAGCATGACATAACCAGAGCTTAAACGTGAACTGAACTTCACTTAACATGATATGAACTTGAGCTTAAAACATAACATGAACGTGAAACTTGAAACATAACATGGACTTGAAATAGCATGAACGTAAACATGCATAACATAAATATGAACTTGAAAATAACATAAATTTGAGTATAATATGACATAAACGTGAACTTGAGACATAATGTGAGCATGAACATAACATAACATGAACGTGAGTTTGAACATATCATAAACGTGAACATAACATGATGTGAACATGAATTTGGAACATAACATGAACATGAACATAACATGTATGTGAGCATAACATAACATGAACTTGATCTGAAACTTGACTTATCATGCACTTGATCTGAATCTTGACTTAACATAAACTTGGAATCTTATTCAATTGTCTTGATTAATAACATGACCATATGGGTGCTACACGGGTCCCCTAGAGCCGTTTGTCCCTGCTGATTACCGCATCACAACACAGGTATCTAGACCAGCTGTGAGTGCGTTAATACGTACTCCACAGTTGTTGTGGCCCTACGTATTCTATGTCTCACAATTGCTGTATCTCACGTAGTGTATGCTCCACAGTTGTTGTGGCCCCAAACTTCATGCTCCACAGTTGTTGTGGCCCCATGAATACACGTAACATAAAATATGGCACCATCGGCGTTAGTTCCTGGTGCGAACCGGTAACCAGTTACTTAGGCCCCATTCGCAACCTGTTGACTGTACTTCGTCAACCCAGGGAATTTCACACTTATTTAGACACTCTAGCGTGAACAAAGGAGTTCCACTAGGATATTACCCCATCCTAACATTTAGGGTCGTGATTGACATGAATATCTTAACTTGAACATGATTTGAAACTTATATGAACTTTACATAAGATGAACCACACTTGAGTCCGTGGCACCGCATAACATAACTTGTGGTAAACACGCTTAGATCCGTGTCACCCTTAACATAACTTGTGATGAACACGCTTAGATCCGTGTCATCCTTAACATATCTTATCTTTCTTAATGCCTGAGATATTATTTAATATCATATACTTTTCTAACATGGCGTATACTTGTAAATGGCACAATATGATTTAAACATAAACATTCCATGGCATACATGTAACATATGGCATACTTAACATGACATACTTATAACATACAGCATTGCATGACATAAAAGATTGTGTAACAGATAAATACTCATGAAAGAATAAACATTGCGTAACAGATAAACGTGTAATGACATGGCATATATGATAACATACATACATAAGTTGTACTTCCATTACCCATCATACATACACAGTAAACTGATAGTAAGTTTGAAGTTAACTTACTCAGATTGTCGCGTTCTACGAGAATAAAGTGGCAAACACGAGGAACTGTAAAAGGTCATTCTAAGAGTTAGAAATTTAATTACTAACAATTAGAAACATGAAAACAAGCTAACTTAGAGTAAAATTATCATTTGACCCTCTACATGTGGGAAAACGACCATTTTACCCCTAACTTAAGGATTTCACATCTTAACTCCAAAATTTCTAAAATTTACATTCTACATGTAAATTTTGTCTTAAACTCAAATATTAACTCAGAAAAAATTTAAAACAAAACACAACTATGGAAAACACACTATGGCCGAAACATCCATAGGCCATTTCTCTTGATTTTTGTTGCAATCCCTTCCAACTTCAAAACTCATGCTTAAACCAAAATTTTCCAACAAGCATCTTCCAATCCTAAGTTTAAAACCATACTTAAAACATCTATTCAGAAAAGACTTATAATCAACACCAAACTTGTTTTTGTAAAAAGATCAAAACACTTGAATTGCAAGTTTTGTCCTTAAATCAAAACATCTCTAAGAATTCCAAAAAAATCAAATCTTACTTCTAACATATTTATAACATCATCCTAAGATAAACCATACATTAAATCATCAAACTAAAGTCACCAAAATCACAAAAATAATACTTGGAGTTTTTGGTTTTACACTTAGTCCAAAAACAGAAACTCTTTCTTAACTAACTTTGATAAGTCTCTTGATCAATGGTTTAAGAAAGTGAGATCTTTGAAAGAAAGTATCACATGGTTTATAAACGTGTCCTAAAGAATATCCAACCATCAAAATTAAAATCACATGACTAAAACTCAATAAAACATGGATCTAACCTAAAAACATCAAATCTTAGGCCTAACCGAAATTCTCTTGCATAGAAAAATCATATCTTTGAAACTAATGCTAAATATCTCTAAAATAACATCCTAACATGAAAATAAGAGACTTAGGATTATCAGATAAAAATATCAAAGCCATTAGAGTAAGATCAAACCACGAAATATTCAAACTTTCTCCAAATAAAAACTGTTTTTCCACTTCCAGTTTTCAAGTTTCTAGATCTAAGAACATCTATCATCAAAAACTTTATTCATGCAACAAAACTTCAATGAAAACTCTTAAACACATGCTAACAACACTCCATAAAATTTTCGGACCAAGATATGTCCATTAGCTTGGTCAAAAACTTCAAAACATAACATACTCTCTAGATTCACGCCCAGAATGACCTTTCCATGATTAAAAATACTTTTGACTGACCAAATTATCATGGAATGACACGAAAAATACATCTATGGAAACTAGACTCAAAGAGGAACAACTTTTATGAAGGAGTCATTGTGTGAAAATACTTACAAAGGGTCGATAATCTCCACGCAAAAACATACAGAAAACTGCCCGAGAGAGCTCTTTTGGGTCTCTCTCTAAGAACGAGGTGAAGAAATGATTAAAGTAAAGTAAGTGTGTCTTGCACGACTCAAGTCTTCTGTAGGGGGAATATATGGACCTTAATGGTCATTGAGTGAAGGTAGACATGTGACATAAAGTAGAGGATAGTGGGGGGCAAAGGACAACCTACAAAAGCTATGAGACATGGGACTTGATGGGGTGGGTTCCTCCATATTATAGAGTGCAACTTGATGCAATGAATGGTCTACTAAGTGGGGGAGGAAACTTCTCCAAGAAGCTTTGCCAAGGTGGCCAAATTCGTGGGCCTCAACCAAGTGGACTTCAATTTGGGGTTTAAATGGGGTTTGGTTGGGGTTTGAGATTCTATCAAGTCCAAATCCAATTTTTCTTGGCCCAATCAAATTTTCAAGGTTTAAAATGTTGGATAAAGATGTCATAATAAGAATTTGAGAAATTAATAGCATGTGAAAGTGATTTAATCATGTGATTAAACACAATGCTAGAAATTAGATCAAAAGGGTTTGAAGGCCAGCTTTAGGGTTTGGGGAAACCTTTTAGGGTTTCGGTTTCAACCAAGATTTTAGGGTTTCAAATAGATTCCAACCATTTAGGGTTTCAATAGGGTTGAAACCCTCTTTAATCTAGCTCAATTTGGTTGATCAGATGAAAAATGTTTTGTTTAGGTGGCGTGATCTCTCACCTTAATTTCCTTCACAATTCCATCTAATAGTTTCTCTTTGTGCCAAGTATCTAATACTATTCATTATGTATGGTTAAGATCTTGCCAAGTGTCCAAATAAAACTTCTCTAACCTAATTTATCGAGGTTACTATTCACTCCAAAAAAGTGCATAATAAACTTAGTACTGAAAAATCCTAAATATTCATATTAACCTACAGTAAAAACTGTTTACCAAAACTCAACCCCAAAGTGCCCCTATAAATAAATTCACAGTTTCGAACAGTCGTTTCATCCGAAATTATGAAAATGGGTTATTGGGCCATAAAATCCTAAATATTTTATTGAGTCTAGTGGCATAAATTATAACGTAATCTGACACTTCTAACTACCTCAAACAATTAAAATCTCATTTCTGGCATCATAGCGAGTGATAACACTATGTTGACAGGCTAAAACCTTTGCGATTAGCCGATTCGTGAAAACTTATGGGGTTTTCACGAGATTTCTAATGTCTGTAGAAATTCCACCATTGAATTTCTAGCGGGCTGTTACATCCTCCCCTCCTGAAAAAAAGATTTCGTCCTCGAAATCGGCGCAAGTACAAACATAAAACACGCTAGTACAAACATAAAACACGCTTAAAAAGAAGATGTTGCTTACCAAACTTCTAGTATAAAACTTCTCCCCATTTTGGCATCATTAAAAAGGATCGGTAGCAAGTAAATGGACAGAAGAAAACGATGCGTTAATAAACACTGTAGATAGTTGAAAAAAAGAGCTGCCCGTGACCCGACAAGTGCTGCAAAGCCTCGAGGCCTAACTCTATGAATTTAGTGTGGCTGAAGATTTAAACAATCGACTGAAGTTGTTGACAAACGTGATTGAAGGCTCTGAGTTTGTATATAAAAAAAATGATCATTTTCACCTATCGGTACAAAAAAAATATATCGCTTCTTGACCTGAGTTCTGTTTTTCCATAACAATAAAGTGGCTGGGCAATTCTCTTCCACTAATGTTTCAGACTTGAATCAGGAACCCTTGACGCATCAACCATCAATCTTCTCTCCTGAAGTCGTCAATACCATGATAGGAGCAGAGAACCGTTTTTCTAGTAGGGCTGATTATGAGATTATTGCAGAATCAAGAATGCTCAGTAGTCAATATGCTACCTCTGTTACGATCATGTCTCGGAGGTTAATGGCGAGGGTAAGTGAGATTGTCATCTTAACATCCAAATATCTGAGTTACGACAGAAGCTTTCTAATAAGGATAGAGAGAATAAAAGGCTAAAGAAAGAAAACAAAGGGTTGAAAAAATTTGCAGATTGGTATGTTCATGATCTGCAACCACGAATAGAGGAGCTGGAACAAGAAAGGATTCAGATACAGGGTCAACATCAGCAGATAACAGCAGAGGTTCATCGTTTACTAAAAAAATAGGGACAATCTACTGTTAATCTCGCTGGCTTAGTAAGAAAACTTTTGACAATGTGTGTCCAGCATGTCTTGTATTTCTTTTGACTAAATAAGATTTGAAGAGACAATAGTTTGTCTTCTTCTTTATGTTATCTCTATAAAATCAGTCTTAAACTTAATCCAATTTGCATCAAATCTTATTCTCATCTCTATAACTCATCTGCATTCCTTCAACATTCTCGCTTTAAGTTTTCAATTCTTTTCTCAATGGCTCATTCTTTTAACATTTCTCTAGATCCATCTACGAGGTATTCAGCACCTCAACCTCCTGTCCTTTCTGCAGCTGCCATTGGTACCATGTTGCAGTAAGAAAATAATAGTATGGCTAATAAGTCAGACTCCGATGCTATCTACGACTTGGTGAGTCTCAGGACTCGCTACTCATCCTCTATTGTTGTTTTTTCCTAGCGGGTACAAGCCAAAAACCATGAGGTTGAAAGGCTTAAAGAACAAATTGTTGTACTTCAACGAATTGTTCAAGAGTCTCACACAAGGGAAGGAATCCTTCGGCAGAAGAATAAACAATTGAAATCTCTATTGGATTCTTCATTCCGCTTGCCAGTTCCCATGAATAGGGATGACATGATATTGTATGAAGAGAATGAGCGTCTCCAACATGAGGCTAAGAACCTCAAGTTTAGGTAAAAGTATTTTAAAAAAAAAATCTCTCTATTTTTATGAACTCTGGTCTATCTTTTAAGAGATATTCATAACATGCATCATACCTATTTCTCTTCTAATCATACATAATCTATTTTCAAGTAAAGGTTTTGTGAATATATCTGTTAACTGATCATGTGTGTTTGTGAACTCTCGTACTATATCGCCTTTCTGCACATGATCTCGAAGAAAATGATATCTTATTTCAATATGCTTAATTCTAGAATATTGTATTGGGTTTTTTGAAAGATTTATAGCACTTGTATTATCATATTTGATTGGAATGTCATTATACATGAGTTTAAAATCTTCAAATTGTTAGTTCATGTAAAGAACTTGAGCACAACAGCTACCCGCAGCAACATATTCTGCCTCAGTAGTAGATAATGCAACAGAATTTTTTTTTTTTTTTACTAAACCAGGAAACTAGTGCATGTCCTAAGAAATTCAAGCCTAATGAAGACTAAAATCTCAAGTCTAGTATTTGGTGCATTTCCTAAGGACATGTTGTATTAGGCTTGAATTTCTTAGGACATGCACTAGTTTCCTGGTTTAGTAAAAAAAAAAAATTCTGTTGCACTATCTACTGCTGAGGCAGAATATGTTGCTGCGGGTAGTTGTTGTGCTCAAGTTCTTTACATGAAGTAACAACTTGAAAATTTTAAACTCATGTATAATCACATTCCAATCAAATGTGATAATACAAGTGCTATAAATTTTTCAAAAAATCCAATACAACATTTTAGAACTAAATATATTGAAATAAGATATCTTTTTCTTCGAGATCATGTACCAAAAAGCGATATAATACTAGAGTTTACAAACACACATGATCAGTTATCAGATATATTCACAAAACCTTTACCAGAAGATAAATTATGTATGATCAGAAGAGAAATAGGTATGATGCATGTTATGAATATCTCTTAAAAGATAGACCAGAGTTCAGAAAAATAGAGAGATTTTTTTTTTAAAATACTTTTACATAAACTTGAGGTTCTTAGCCTCATGTTGGAGACGCTCATTCTCTTCATACAATATCATGTCATTCCAATCCATGGGAACTGGCAAGCGGAATGAAAAATCTAATAGAGATTTCAACTGTTTATTCTTCTGCCGAAGGATTCCTTCCCTTGTATGAGACTCTTGAACAATTTGTTGAAGTACAACAATTTGTTCTTTAAGCCTTTCAACCTCATGGTTTTTGGCTTGTACCTGTTGGAAAAAAGCAACAATAGAGGATGAGTAGCGAGTCCCGAGACTCACCAAGTCGTAGATAGTATCGGAGTCTGACTTATTAGCCATACTATTATTTTCTTGCTACAACATGACACCAATGGCAGCTGCAAAAAGGACAGGAGGTTGAGGTGTTGAATACCTCATAGATGGATCTAGAGAAATGTTAGAAGAATGAGCCATTGAGAAAAGAATTGAAAACTTAAAGAGAGAATATTGACGGAATGCAGATGAGTTATATAGATTGGAATAAGATTTGATGCAAATTGGATTAAGTTTAAGACTGATTTTATAGAGATAGTATAGAGAAGAAGACAAACTATTGTCTCTTCAAATCTTATTTAATCAAAAGAAATACAAGATATGCTGGACACACATTGTCAAAAGTTTTCTTACTAAGCCAGCGAGATTAACAGTAGATTGTCCCTATTTTTCTAGTAAACGATGAACCTCTACTGTCATCTGCTGATGTTGACCTTGTATCTGAATCCTTTCTCGTTCCAGCTCCTCTATTCGTGGTTGCAGATCATGAGCATACCAATCTGTAAATTTTTTCAACTCTTTGTTTTCTTGCTTTAGCCTTTTATTCTCTCTATCCTTATTAGAAAGCTTCTGTCGTAATTCAGATATTTGGATGTTAAGATGATCAATCTCACTTACCCTCGCCATTAACCTTCGAGACATGATCGTAACAGAGGCAGCATATTGAGCATTCTTGATTCTGCAATAATCTCAGAATCAGCCCTACTAGAAAAACGGTTCTCTGCTCCTCATGGTATTGACGACCTCAGGAGAGAAGATTGATGGTTGATGCGTCAAGGGTTCCTGATTCAACTCTGGAACATTAGTGGAAGAGAATTGCTCAGCCATTCTATTGTTATGGAATAACAGAATTCAGGTCAAAAAGCGATGTATTTTTTTTGTACCGATAGGTGAAAATGATCATTTTTTTTTTATATAGAAACTCAGAGCCTTCAATCACGTTTGTCAACAACATCAGGCGATTGTTTAAATCTCCAGTCACACTAAATACATAGAGTTAGGCCTCGAGACTTTGCAGCACTTGTCGGGTGACGGACGGCTCTTTTTTTCAACTATCTACAGTGTTTATTAACGCACCGTTTTCTTCAGTCCATTTACTTGCTACCGATCCTTTTTAATGATGCCAAAACGGGGAGAAGTTTTATACTAGAATTTTGGTAAGCAACATCTTCTTTTTAAGCGTGTTTTATGTTTGTACTTGCGCTGATTTCGTCCGATTTCGAGGACGAAATCTTTTTTTTAGGAGGGGAGGATGTAACAGCCCGCTATAAATTCAATGGTGGAATTTCTATAGACATTAAAAATCTCGTGAAAACCTCATAAGTTTTCACGAATCGGCTAATCGCGAAGGTTTTAGCCTGTCAACATAATCAGTATTATCACTCGCTATGATGCCAGAAATGAAATTTTAATTGTTTGAGATAGTTAGAAGTGTCCGATTACGTTATAATTTACGCCACTAGAGTCAATAAAATATTGAGGATTTTATGGCCCAATAACCCATTTTCATAATTTCGAACGAAACGACTGTTCGAAACTGTGAATTTATTTATAGGGGCTCTTCGGGGTTGAGCTTTGGTAAATGGTTTTTACTGTACGTTAATATGAATATTTAGAATTTTTCAGTACTAAGTTTATTATGCACTTTTTTGGAGTGAATAGTAACCTCGATAAGCGTACTAAGTGTAGTGTTTTTAAAATCACAGTGTGAAATGTCCAAATTAGGTTAGAGAAGTTTTATTTGGACACTTGGCAAAATCTTAACCACACATAATGAATAGTATTAGATACTTGGCACAAAGAGAAACCATTAGATGAAATTGTGAAAGAAATCAAAGTCTGAGATCACGCCACCTAAACAAAACCTTTTTCATCTGATCAACCAAATTGAGCTAGATTAAAGAGGGTTTCAACCCTAGTGAAACCCTAAATGGTTGGAATCTATTTGAAACCCCAAAAACTTGGTTGAAACCGAAACCCTAAACGGTTTCCCCAAACCCTAAAGTTGGCCTTCAAACCCTTTTGATCCAATTTCTAGCATTGTGTTTAATCACTTGATTAAATCACTTTCACATGCTATTAATTTCTCAAATTCTTATTATGACATCTTTATCCAACATTTTAAATCTTGAAAATTTGATTGGGCCAAGAAAAATTGGATTTGGGCTTGATAGCATCTCGAACCCTAACCAAACCCCATTTAAACCCCAAATTGAAGTCCACTTGGTTGTGGCCCACGAATTTGGCCACCTTGGCAAAGCTTCTTGGAGAAGTTTCCTCCCCCACTTGACAGACCATTCATTGCATCAAGTTGCACTCAATAATATGGAAGAACTCACCCCATCAAGTCCCATGTCTCATAGCTTTTGTAGGTTGTCCTTTGCCCCCCACTATCCTCTACTTTATGTCACATGTCTACCTTCACTCAATGATGATTAAGGTCCAAATATTCCCCCTACAGAAGTCTTGAGTCGTGCAAGACACACTTACTTCACTTGACACACTTACTTCACTTTAATCATTTCTTCACCCCGTTCTTAGAGAGAAACCCAAAAGAGCTCTCTTAGGCAGATTTTTGGGTCTTATTGCGTAGAGATTTTCAACCCTTTGTAAGTATTTTTACAGGATGACTCCTTAATAAACGTTGTTCCTCTTTGAGTTTAGTTTCCGTAGATGTATTTTTCGTATCATTCCATGGTCATTTGGTCAGTCAAAAGTATTTTTAACCATGGAAAGGTCATTCTGGGCGTGAATCTGGAGAGTATGTTATGTTTTGGAGTTTTTGACCAAGCTAATGGACATATCTTGGTCCGAAAATTTTATGGAGTGTTCTTAGCATGTGTTTAAGAGTTTTAATTAAGGTTTTGTTGCATGAATAAAGTTTTTGATGATAGATTTTCTTAGATCTAGAAACTTGAAAACTGGAAGTGGAAAAACAGTTTTTGTTTGGAGGAAGTTTGAATATTTCGTGGTTTGATCTTACTCTAATGGGTTTGATATTCTTATATGATGATCCTAAGTCTCTTATTTTCATTTTAGGATGTTATTTTGGAGATATTTAGCATTAGTTTCAAAGATATGAATTTTCTATGCAAGAGAATTTCGGTTAGGCCTAAGATTTAATGTTTTTAGGTTAGATCCATGTTTTATTGAGTTTTAGCCATGTGATTTTAATTTTGATGATTGGATATTGTTTAGGACACGTTTTTAAACTATGTGATGCTTTATTTCAAAGATCTCACCTTCTTAAGCCATTGATCAAGAGATTTATCAAAGCTAGTTAAGAAAAAGTTTCTATTTTTGGACTAAGTGTAAAACCAAAAACTCCATGTGCTATTTTTGTGATTTTGGTGACTTTAGTTTGATGATTTAAAACATGGTTTATCTTAGGATGTTGTTATGAATATGTTAGAAGTAAGATTTGATTTTTTTGAATTCTTGGAGATGTTTTGATTTAAGGTCAAAACTTGTGATTCAAGTGCTTGGATCTTTTTACAAAAAAGTTTGGTGTTGATTATTAGCTTTTTCTAAATGGATGTTTTAAGTATGGTTTTAAACTTTGGATTGGAAGATGTTTGTTGCAAATTTTGGTTTAAGCATGAGTTTGAAGTTGGAAGGAATTGCAACAAAAATCAAGAGAAATGGCCTATGGATGTTTCGGCCATAGTTTGTTTTCCATAGTTGTGTTTTGTTTTAAATTTTTCTGAGTTGATATTTGAGTTTAGGACAAAATTTACATGAAGAATGTAAATTTTGGAAATTTTTGGAGCTAGGATATGAAATCCTTAAGTTAGGGGTAAAATGGTCGTTTTCCCACATGTAGAGGGTAAAATGATAATTTTACTCTAAGTTAGCTTGTTTTCATGTTTCTAATTGTTAGTAAGTAATTTTCTAACTTTTAGAATACCTCTTACAGTTCCTCGTATTTCGCGCTTTATTCTCGTAGAACGCGACGATCGAGGTAAGTTGGTTTCCAACTTACTATCAGTTTATTGTGTATGTATGATGGGTAAGGGAACTACAATTTATGTATGTATGTTATCATATATGCCATGTCATTACATGTTTATTTGTTACGCATGATTTATTCTTTCATGAATATTTATCTGTTATAAAATCTTTTATGTCATGCAATGTTGTATGTTATAAGTATGCCATATTAAGTATGCCATATGTTACATGTATTCCATGGAATGTTTATGTTTAAATCATATTGTGCCATTTACAAGTATACGCCATGTTAGAAAAGTTCATGATATTAAATAATATCTCATGCATTAAGAAATATAAGATATTTAAGTGTGACACGGACCTAAGCGTGTTCACTACAAGTTATGTTAAGGATGACACGGACCAAAGTGTGTTCATCACAAGTTATGTTAAGGGTGACACGGATCTAAGCGTGTTTATGTTCATGTTATGTTCCAAATTCATGTTCACATCATGTTATGTTCACGTTTATGATATGTTCAACGTTTATGTTATGTTATGTTCACGTTCACATTATGTCTCAAGTTCACGTTTATGTCATATTATACTCATATTTATGTTATGCATGTTTACGTTCATGCTATATTTCAAGTCCATGTTATGTTTAAATTTCTAACTCTTAGAATGACCTTTTACAGTTCCTCGTGTTTCGTACTTTATTCTCGTAGAACTCGACGATCTGAGTAAGTTAGCTTCTAACTTACTATCAGTTTATTGTGTATGTATGATGGGTAAGGGAACTACAATTTATGTATGTATGTTATCATATATGTCATGTCATGCCATGTTATTACATGTTTATCTGTTACGCATGATTTATTCTTTCATGAGTATTTATCTGTTACACAATCTTTTATGTCATGCAATGATGTATGTTATAAGTATGCCATGTTAAGTATGGAGCCACAACAACTGTATTCATGGGGCCACAACAACTGTGGAGCATGAAATATGGGGTCACAACAACTGTTGAGCATACACTACGTGAGACACAGCAATTATGACACGTAGAATACGTGGGGCCACAACAACTGTAGAGTACGTATTAACTCACTCACAGCTGGTCTAGATACATGTGTTGTGATGCGGTAATCGGCAGGGACACACGGCTCTTGGGGACTCGTGTAGCACCCATATGGTCACGTTATTAATCAAGACAATTGAATAAGATTCCAAGTTTATGTTAAGTCAAGATTCAGATCAAGTGCATGATAAGTCAAGTTTCAGATCAAGTTCATGTTATGTTCATGTTCATGTTATGTTCCAAATTCATGTTCACATCATGTTATGTTCACGTTTATGATATGTTCAAACTAACGTTCATGTTATGTTATGTTCACGTTCACATTATGTCTCAAGTTCACGTTTATGTCATATTATACTCAAATTTATGTTATTTTCAAGTTCATATTTATGTTATGCATGTTTACGTTCATGCTATATTTCAAGTCCATGTTATGTTTAAATTTCTAACTCTTAGAATGACCTTTTACAGTTCCTCGTGTTTCGCACTTTATTCTCGTAAAACGCGACGATCTGAGTAAGTTAGCTTCTAACTTACTATCAGTTTATTGTGTATGTATGATGGGTAAGTGAACTACAATTTATGTATATATGTTATCATATATGCCATGTCATTACATGTTTATCTGTTACTCATGATTTATTCTTTCATGAGTATTTATCTGTTACACAATCTTTTATGTTATGCAATGCTGTATGTTATAAGTATG